>JARSSU010027865.1:0-22594 GCA_029619165.1 Eurosta solidaginis
AAAATTAAAAAATGCCATAATTCTATACCAAATACGAAAAAAGGGATGAAACATGGTAGGTAATTGGATTGTTTTATTGATGCGAAATATAACTTTAGAAAAACTTTATAAATTGTTGTGACACCTACCATATTAAGTAGAAGAAAATGAAAAAGTTCTGCAGGGCTAAATAAAAAACCTTAAAATCGTGGCAGTTATTACATATATAAATAAATTAGCGGTATCCAACAGATGATATTCTGGGTCACCCTGGTCCACATTTTGGTGGATATCTGGAAAACGCCTTCACATATACAACTACCATCACTCCCTTTTAAAACTCTCATTAATACCTTTAATTTGATACCCATATCGTACAAACACATTCTAGAGTCACCCCTGGTCCACCTTTATGGCGATATCTCGAAAAGGCGAACACCTATTGAACGAAGGCCCACTCCCTTTTAAAAATACCCATTAACATCTTTCATTTGAGACCCATATCGTACCAACAAAGTCTAGAGTCACCCTGGTCCACCTTTATGGCGATATCTCGAAAAGGCGAACACCTATAGAACTAAGGCCCCCTCCCTTTTAAATACTCATTAACACCTTTCGTTTGATACCCATATTGCACAAACGAATTCTAGAGTCACCCCTGGTCCACCTTTATGGCGGTATCTCGAAACAGCGTCCACCTATGGAACTAAGGATTACTCCCTTTTAAAATACTCATTAATACATTTCTTTTGATACCCATATTGTTACAAACAAATTCTAGTGTCACCCCTGCTCCACCTTTATGGCGATATCTCGAAACGGCGTCCACCTATGGAACTAAGGATTACTCCCTTTTAAAATACACATTAACACCTTTCTTTTGATACCCATATTGTTCAAACAAATTCTAGGGTCACCCCTGGTCCACCTTTATGGCGATATCTCGAAACGGCGTCCACCTATGGAACTAAGGAATACTCCCTTTTAAAATACTCATTAACACCTTTCTTTTGATACCCATATTGTACAAACAAATTCTAGGGTCACCCCTGGTCCACCTTTATGGCGATATCTCGAAAAGGCGACCACCTATACAACAACCACCACTCCCTTTTAAAACCCTCATTAATACCTTTAATTTGATACACATATCGTACAAACACATTCTAGAGTCACCCCTGGTCCACATTTATGGCGATATTTCGAAACGGCGTCCACCTATAGAACTAAGGCCCACTCCCTTTTAAAACACTCATTAACACCATTCGTTTGATACCCATATTGTACAAACAAATTCTGGAGTCAACCCTGATCCACCTTTATGGCGATATCCCTAAACGGCGTCCACCTATAGAACTCTGGCCCACTCCTTCATAAAATACTCTTTTAATACCTTTCATTTAAAACACATGTCATACAAACACATTCCACGGTTTCCCTCGGGTTCATTTTCCTACATGGTTATTTTCCCTTATGTTATCACCATAGCTCTCATTCAGTATGTAATGTTCGGTTACAACCGAACTTAACCTTCCTTACTTGTTTTTTTTGTTTTATTTTTGCAAATATGTATAAGAATTAACTGCAATGGTCGCACCCTTTCAGCGGTAACATGCCGCATGCATATAGAAATTAGTCAAGGTGTCAATCATGCAACATGGCATAAAACAAGAAATAAACAAACCAACAAAACAAACAAATTAACAAAAGATAAGAACAAATGCAAACACAAACCAATGAAATGTGACGTTAATGAAAATCGAAGACAAAAAAACGGAATTTGCGAAAAAAATCTCATTCATGCCGATCAATTAGTTGAACTAATGTTATGCGATTAAAAGTTTGAATTTTTTCTATTTGTTTGCTGCTAGGTTGGTTGTAGTATGGTCGGCTCTTTAGCTTAGTTGTTAGTGCTTGTAGTAGCAATAGTGGTAGTTATAGCTGCAGCTGCAGTAGCCTAAGAGATTTAACAGCCTGTTGCTAGAAGCAATTAGGTGTGTATCTGTTACTTTTGTTGTAGAATGTATGTTTATGGCGTATGTGTCACCGCCATTCAGCAAAAGCGAATTAGTTTGCCGTTATTTTGCGTTTTGACGCACTGTGGGCTATGCGACATGAATTCGGCGGCATAAATTAATATCGAAAAACGGCAAAGCTAAACTAAAAACAAAATTTCCTAAAAGTGAGGAAAATAACTAATATAACAAGCAAAATGGTATATGATATTTCGTCACAGAAATCCTGTACTAAATCTGGGCAAGTAATTTTCTTAAAAATTAAAAACAAATTTCTTTGGTTAAAGGTATAATTTTCTTATAAATGAAAGTGTGAAACTGTCGTAGCAGTATATTTCTAGTCGAGGTGGTAAACTTTGCACTCTAGTGCTCTTATTCACTGCGCTAACTCGCAGATGTTAATATTGTAAGAAATATTCAATAAAGTATTCTGGGTACGGTTTTGTGATATTTTTTACTTATAGAAAAAGATTTTCACTCAAGCGGCAAATCTGAAAGTGTTCTAGCTATTTATAAAAAAAATTGTGGATCTAATATCTACAACTTGTCACTTGCTCAAATCTGTCACTAATCCGATTCACCAGGTTAAAGCTATTGCAATTTTTCAATTTTTTCCAAACGTCGTAAACACAATAGATTGGGGGCGATTCTTATTGTGTCAAACCGTGTTTTGAAAAAAAATTTCAAAAAAAATATCTTGAAATGTATGGACATTTTTTTCACTCATCTTTTCATAGACGAGATTCCCCACGTAGTTGAAAAATTTAGAAAATTTTTCCTCGATTTAATGAAAAATTTTCTACAAAAATTAGAAATCTTAGAACCACTTGAAAACCGCATGTTTTTTTTTAAGCTCAGGGATAATTTAATAACTTTGTCAAAAATTGAGGATTTAACCATTCCGACATAGTTAAATCTGAGCAAATTGTTATTTTGTCTTTCTGTAGGTGGGCGTTTCTCATTGAAATTACTTTTATTGAAAGAAAATTTTTTGGGAAATGTTTTTCTTGTTTTGGTAAGTTTTTTTTTCTGAGTGTAAGTTAACCCACAAGCTCGATGGTGGTATGCTTGCCGTCAAAATATGGAGAGATATAACTGTCTATCATACAAGAGCGCTTATTCAGTCAAAAGTAGACCGGCGACACAAGTATACGTGAAAAGTAAAGAGTTACTACAAAATTATACATAATGCTATGGGCGAGCAAAACCTATTTCTTCAGCTGAAAGTGCCACACCAAACTATATCCATCATCGAAGTTAGATCCATCGTGAATTCGTGAATATGTCCATCAAAAACTAAGGACGAGGTGTGTTTACTCCTTTGCTCTAAATTATACACTCAAAATGAAATTAAAATAAAATTAAAATAAATAATAATAATTTCCTCAAAAAATTACATATTTTCCTCAATTCAGTGTATGTATTTTTTGATAATGAAGGAAATTTTAATGCTAATAAAACAGCTTTTCTTGTGAACAAATAATGTCCAGGGGTATGGTTCACGCTATCGAAGAGCACTTCTGATTCCAACTATAACCAAAATTTGATTTGATGTGAAAAAAGTTTTGATTTGACTTGAAATGGTTGCGCTGGAAACGAAAAGTTCAACTGACTTGACCAGTTTCATTTGAAAGAAAAAATTTCATTTGATTTGATAAAAATCTTCGTTTGATTTGGAAAGGTTTTATTGAATTAAGCAAGTTGAAATGAAAAAAGTTTAAATTGATTTGAAGAGTGCAATTGGTTAAAAAAAATATTTTTGATTTAATTAAATTTTCATTTGAATCCAAACCTTTTAGTTTTTTTTGAAGAGTTTGAAAAAAGTTTTATTTGAAATGAAGAAGTTTCATTTAAAATGGAAAAAGTTTCATTTGAAATAAAAAGTTTATTTGAAATGAAAAAAGTTTCACTTTAAATGAAGAAGTTGATTTGAAAAAATTGATTTTAAAAAATAATTACTTATAAATGAAAACAATTAAGGACACGGCACGTGTCTTCGGCTGATGCCGAAGACTTCATACCTTTCATAAATGGGGCTGAAGAATAATCTTATCCCGTCTCGCTAATCTCCAATACTCGGATGTACATAATATAAAAATATATAGAGGAAAGTATTACATGGGAACAAGCGTACATCCGCACACAATTGGTTGTCAAAAGATAATAAGAGTTCACACTAGCAAACAAAATGGCAAAAGCTCATTATCTGAACTGATCGAGTTGTATGGGGATATAGGTACTAATGCGTGGATAATGAGATGGAACGTGGCCTGCCGGATCGAACTTATGTACGAGAGAAATACTAGAGCGTAAATGGTGACACTAGATCAAAGAATAGTATTGAGATCCCGACAAGTGAAGTCGCGTGAAAACAGCGTAGCGGCACGATTTAAGGTATAGGCTCGATCACATGATGCGAGGGCCATTGGAATACTAGACAAGGGAGGAAGAAGGTCGGTCGGAGAGGAAGCGTCATCATACAGATCGTGTATGAGATCAGAGGTCTGGAGGATGGAGTCATATATAGCTCCGATCGAATGATTGCAGTGAGCTATCGATGATAGATATAGAGCATAGAATATCTACCGGAGTATCATCTACGGCGTTCGTGTGCTAGCGATACGATGGAAATTAAATGGCAGACATGGCGTGCATAGTAGAATGCTATGAGTCGTAGTGAGTGTGAAAGGGGAGGGGACACAGGGACGATACGTTTGTATGTGGATATTACTATATCATAGCATCCGAATCAAAGTGATTTATTTTCAGGATATCTTCTATAGCGTCATTAGTAATAGATATCACAGGAGTTTCATGTTTATACTTTTTAAATTGAGGCAGGGACATGCACAAATATCGTCCGTAAATATCTGAACGAGCGCGTTTGTATAGGGAGATATATGTTATATGGTGCTCCGGATCCTACCGATCCGACACAATGTCTAATATAAGAGAAATACAATCCTTGTGCCAGATTTTATATTGAGATATCTCATTTGACGACCAAATAGTTTATGCGTTCAAGACAGACACGACGGACAGACGTACGGGACGGACGCGGACGACATCGCTCGACATGCAACGCAGTGTTCGTCGATCGCCCTGATCTAGCTTCGGAATATACTAGCTGTGCAGGTGAGTCTATCTTCGTATGGGGATATTTCTCAACGTTGCAAACATCGGACCAAAACAGTAATATACCATTTCATGATTTCATAAGAAGGTATAAAATTAGCTTTTAAAAAGTTGTCAGTATAAATTAGAAAAGGCCTCATTTGACGACTGAAAGAACAATTTAATTTATAGAGTGAAAAAAGTTGAGCATTTGAAAATAGCTTGCAAGAAGGTTAATTGGGAAAAAATGTTTATTGTTTATTTTTTATGTTTATTTTACATTTAATTTGATTTGAACAAGTGTTTTTATGTGGAATGCAGTTTCATTTAAAATGAAAAAGTAGACCCATTTGAAAAAGTAAAAACTTTTCGTTTGATGAGTCAAAAAGTGTTTCATTTGAAATGAGACAAATTGCTTTTAAGAGCTTTTACATAATTTGTAAGTAATTTGAATGAATAAAGCTAATACTTTGAAAAAGTTTCATAAGTTTTGAAAACCGTTTTCATTTAGAAATTAAGCTTCATTGGACGAAGAAGAAAACACTTAATTTTGTTTTTGAAAAAAGATTGACTTGCTTTTGTAAAAATTTTGAACTTGATTTTCTGAAAAGAGTTTGATTTGATTGAAACATGTCTTTATTGACTCTTTAAAGAGGTTGAATGATTTGTTTTGAACAAAGGAGTGTTCCATGTGTACCCATGAAATTGTACTTACATAGAACAGGAACAGTTGTAAACAAAAAGTTATTGTAATTGTGATTAAGAAAGTTTAATATGTCTGAGAATGAGACAGTTTATTATTTGAAGTACAAACGAGTTTATATTAGGTTAAAAACAGTTTCATTTGATATCAACCATTAGAAACACAGCGATTAGATTTAACATTGACAAAAAATGTATCATTTAATTAAAAAAAGATAGAGAGTTGAATTTGATTTGGAAAAAGTGTTTCGTATATGACTTGAAAACACTTTATTTGACCTCAAATCTATATATGGCGTCGTTTATTATAGGTAGGTCAATATCAAACCTTTATGTAAGAAGTTCTGCAACAAACTATGTACATAGGTTTTTGGTCTGTGGGATATTTTCATTGACACAGGTTGATTCACTCACACTGTTTAAAAAAAATTTTATATTAGATGTCAAATCTTTTTGCAACAGCTTTCAAAAAATTTACGAGATTTCCAAGAACAGAACGTCTTTATTCCCTTGTCCATTTGACCGCCGCTGACAGTACATATATTACAACAGTATTAGTACAAAGCGGAGCTGTATAGGCGTACAGAGTGGGACATAGCGAGCAAAAAAAATTAAGTGCGGCGTAAAAATTTGTGTTGTGTGGCCCAGATCTTGAAATGCTGATAAGTCAGAGTAATATTTAATTAGGGCCAAAGCGCATAAAAAATCAAAAGTTTATACACGGCAACAGAAACAAAGATTTTAAAATAAATTAGAACATAAAAAATTATGCGCTTACTTGTGTGTGTGGGAAAAATATAAGCAACGCGTTGTGAGTTCTAGCGTTTTGCTGTGTTGTGTAGCAATTCTTTCTTTAAAGTTCATGATGTCAGCTAATACATCTTCTACAACAAGCATTTACGAATCCTATTACTATGTTTAAAAGAAAAAAAACACACTCACTTTGAAAACTTGCAGCTAATGCGCTAGCAGCCATGTTTTATCTGTAATTGCTAATCAGCATTTATTTTGTTTTTGTTATAAGCTAAACCCTACAACATATTAAGACAACTGAAAAGGGTACAGCTATAAATAAAGTACTTAGAGCGTGCTGGAAAAATATTTATAGTAAATATGAATGCGCCATTTTTTGTTTCATCATATACTTCGTCCGAACAAATTTTTAATAAAAATGATTCTTCCACTGCCAGTCATAAGCTTGTACTTCTATGTCTATTTATTTTTTCATGTACACTGTTTCTTCACCTTCATCCTATGATCAACATCATCTTCGGCGTTCATATTTTTCGCTTAACTGTCAAGTAGTATTTTGACAATAGTTCAGGTGTGCCGACGTGAAAGCCAAACCTCCTTATGCCATACTTGTTTTCGGTCTCATTGCTTGTACCTTACTGTAAACATATAATCGGCTTACCAATTTTCAGTTACTTGCGCAATAAGAGGCGGTGCAGCAAACGAGCTACAAAACTGTACTTGCGTATAATTTTAATAAGTTCAAATGCCGTCGACAACTTGAGGAAAATAGTGACAGTTAATCAAAAGTTTTTGATTCACTTGACACTTCGGTGGTTGCGAAAAGCCGGCAAAATCATTAGATATTGCTGCTTTATATCATTGCTAACATTGTTTATTATGTTATTTAGGGCTAGTCGCCGCCACCTTCTAACTAACCACCGCTTAAGTAACAACAGGAAACCATTAAATGACAACAATTAATTGCGCAATCTTATCGCGTGTTTATTATGTCAAACGTTTTGACAACACAATGACAATTGATATGTTGTGGGTGGATGTATTGATGACGGTGGTTAAGGTATGGACTGCAGCAGTGTCGGCCTTTACGACAGCCTAAGAAGTTGAGCACTTGGGCGACATCTAAGCTGATATGCATTTAGTTGTTGCATTGGAAGAAAAGTAAGAAAACATGTGTACATTTTTCCAATTAATTTTAATATATCCACTATGTATGCATTTTCTAGGCAAATTGAACTTTTTTATATTTGAGTTGTTTTTTTTTGTTTATAGTCAGCCCTGTTGTTGTTGTTGTATTAACGATAAAGACACTCCCCAAAGATTTTGGGAAGTGCTATAGATGTCGATGGTCCTTTGACGGATATAGATTCGGCACGTTCAGGTAACAAAGCACCCGACCTTCTCGGGAATAATTCATGTGACCACATTAAACCTTCTAGGCCATCCCGGCCCCAGCCCTAGATACATGAGGAACTTGGGGCCGACAGAGCCTCGCCTGCTAAACATTCATATTTGTAAGAAGAGTCCCAACGCGTAGGTGAGCTTGACAATTGGGTTTCGGAAGCTTTGAAGCTATAAAGCTTTGTATTGCGCTTATCAACCCCTTTAATCTCATCCCTTAAAACGGGTACCGTGGGTAACGGAAACATATTGGTACAATTAAAAAGTAATTTTGGTTTTTCAATTTAAAAATAAGACCTCAAGCCTGCAAAACACCATGCGAAATTTTTTTATTTTGAATAAATTTGTTTTCAAATCAAATGCAATTTTTCGAATCAAGCGAAACTTTTTTCATAATAAATGCAAATTTTTTTTTAAATCAAATTAAACTTTATTCAAATCAATCACAACTTTTTTCAAATCAAACGAAACTTTTTTCAAATCAAATTAAACTTTTTTAATTTTTCAAACCAAATGAAAGTTTTTCAAATCAAATGAAACTTTTTCAAGTCAAGATAGATGGAGCAAGGGAAGCAGAAGTAGAGTGAGCTAGAGAAAAAAGGAGGGAAGGAAAATTCCAAGAACACGCAGTAAAAGGAGAAAGACAGGGAGGGGATGCGTGAATAAAATGAAAATGTAAGGGGGAGAGAGGACAGGGAGAGAAAGAGGTAAAACTTCCTAAAAGTAATGCAGATAGACCAGAGTTAGGGCAGAACAAGGTCTGCCGGTTCTGTTGCTAGTCTAATATAAAACCATAACTTCATTGGAATACATTGCACAAAGGGCTTGTCATTCATTCCGCGTGGAAGGGGTTTAATATATATTAATCTCCACACCTTATGCCAACCCTAATGCTCGTATGAACGGACGTATGAGGTGTGGCAATTCTGGATTCTGGGAACTAAGTTATAATTAAAAACTGGCAAACACTTTTTCATTCGTCATCATCTTTCTAAGGAAGGGGGCTTTTTTTAGTTATTGCTCAATGTTGAAGTAGATAGCAAGTTTGGTTTGTGTCTTATGCGTAAGCGAGTATATCAAAGTCACATCTGAAGTAAATGTTGATTGATTTTTTCGAAATTGACGGCAGCATTTATCGTGAATACATTCCCGCTGGCTAGACTGTGACTGGAATATTCTATGTTGGCATTTTCGAGAGGCTGCAGGCACGTGTTTTTCGTGCGCCATCCGAACTCGCCAAAGGTGCTTGGACCTTGCAACACCACAATGCACCGGCCCATTACTCGTTCATTGTGCAAGAGTTTTTGGCAAAAAAGGCATTACATCATTGCGTCACACACCCTGAAGCACTGATATTGCTCCCTGCAACTTTTTTCTGTTCCACAAGTTTAAGTCGTACCTTAAGGCAAACCATATAGGCGACGTACAGGAGGCTCAAGAAGCTGTAATCGTAGCGCTTAACAGATAAATTCGGGGGACTACAGAGGGTGCTTTCAATTGCGGTAGAAACGTTGGAAACATTGTGTAGAGTTACGGCGAGACTGTTGTAAAGATCGATAGTAAAAATTTTCCTGTAAATTCATTTTCTTGTTTTTATTGACTAATTCGTGGAACCTAATTTCCATACCTCGTAAGTGCATACATATTGTTACGAATATTAGCAACACTTAGTCTTGGCGGCCACCGAGGTGTGATGGTAGCGTGCTCCGCCTACCACACCGTATGCGCTGGGTCAACATCAAAATTTTAGAAATAAGGTTTTTCAATTAGAAGAAATTTTTCTAAGCGGGGTCGCCCCTCGGAAGTGTTTTGCAAGCGCTACGGGTGTATTTGTGCCATGAAAATCTCCCAGTGAAAACTTATCTGCCTTGCAGATGCCGTTCGGAGTCGGCATTAAACATGTAGGTTCCGCCCGGCCAATTTGTAGGGACAATTTTGAGGAGCACAACCCAAATTGGAAGAGAAGCTCGGCCTTAGATCTTTTCGGAGGTTATCGCGCCTTATATTTACATTTATTTTAAGGGGTACTGTCATCTCTAAGCCGATGCTAAGCAGTTACTTGTATGCACATAACCAAATTAATCATTATGTCTACACATATGTGCGTACACGCAGCGGAGAAGCAACGCACAACAACATGCATATATCTGAGATACTCCTGAAAGTATGCAATAATTGTGCAAGTATTACTCACAAACACACGCCCATGAGCTGTGAGAGAAGCTATTATAATTGTGCATCTTTAGTTATAGCTGAGAAATTTATAGCAGATAACCAACTAGTAGATTCTGGAAATGGAAGCGCCTAGAAGATGCAAACGAGAAATCATAGAGTATAAAAGGCAGAAACAGTAGATGCGCGACAATCAGTTTGACGTAAGACACTATTTGGCGAGCAATAGTAGTTATATATTGTGAAGGACTTTAATAAAGGCCATTTTGCATTATTGAATAGTGGAATTATTTATTCAACAGTTTAGTGATTCGAACGTTAGCAGAAGATTGCAAATAAGGGGAATTGCAGTAAATTCGTTACAACAAATATGTTTTAGGGCAACACGTACATTGAAACTTACAACGAATTTTGAAAAAAATAAAAATAAGCAAAAACAAAAAAGAAATGAAAGTGTAACACAGCTGTGCAAACTGTCGCCCATTATGCCACACATTATTGTGGCATGTTAAATTGAATCAAATTTTATGAAATTCACTAACCAATTAGAAGTGCGCATACGAACATACAACAAACATACATACGCAAGGACAAAAACATCTATGAATACGAAAGTACGTACTTACATACAATTCATTTGAATGTATATATGTTTTATTCCCATATGTTTCTATATTCACATTTCTATTTAATATTTTGACATTTATGTAGTTTTGTTGACTGCACATGTTGCATGCCACATTAAGTTTTTCATTTTAACTAAAGTTTTTACTTTAGTTACTTGTATGCCAATACTCCACAAAAAAAAATAACAATAAACCATTTGCACGTATTGAAACGTACTTGAAATACAGCTGTTTTGTTTTGTTGGTTTGTAAGTTGCATGTAGTAATAGAACTTTTAGAAAAGGTATCGATACCGGTACTCATATAAAATACACGGAACAGGTATCGATGTTAGCAATAATACTCAGTAAAAGGCATCGAGTATACTTGATCCAAGTGAGTACTTCGGAGCTTATACCAAAAGTGAAGAATCTTTTTTCAAATCCCACGCCCGCAAGAAGAGGCTTTGAAAAGATTTACAAGGTATAATCGAAAAAGCCTTGTTCTAATGTCAAGTTGTTTTAATTTTTTCCCAAACAATTAATAAAACTAAAAAAATGTTGTAAGAAAGGTTTTTCTAAACGTGGTCGCCACTGGGCAGTGTTTTTGCATGCACTCCGAGTGTATTTCTCCCATGAAAAGCATCCCAGAGAAAATTCATCTGCCCTGCAGATGCCGTTAGGAATATGCACAAAATATGTAGGTATTGTCCCTTCAATTTGTAGGGAAAATTAAAAATAGAACGACGGAAATTGGATGAGAACCTCGGTCTACACTCCGCGAAAGTCAAGTATTTTTTATGGCATGAAATGTTTTATGGCATGAAATGTTTTGCACACAGAGTATATTTATAACTTCGATTGGATAACGGTTGGTTGTACAGGTATAAAGGAATCGAGATAGATATAGACTTACATATATCAAAACCATCAGAGTCGAAAAAAAATTTGATAGAGCCATGTCCGTCCGTCCGCCTGTCCGTTCGTGCGTCAATCCGTCCATTACCGTTACCGTTCACACGATAACTTCAGTAAATATTGAGATATCTTCACCAAATTTGGAACACGAGCTTATCTTGACCCAGAATAGATTGATATTGAAAATAAGCGAAATCGAATGATAACCACGCCTACTTCTTATATATGCAAAATTTTGGAAAACACAAAAAACCTGATTATTTAGTAAAAAATACACCTAGAATTTTGAAATTTGGCGTGTGGACTGATACTGAGACTCTTGATAAAATTTTTTTAAAATGGGCGCGGTACTGGCCACTTGTGATAAAATCAATTTTACAAATATAATTAATCATAAATCAAAAATCGTTAAACCTATCGTAACAAAATTCGGCAGAGAGTTTGCCTTTACCATAAGAAATGCTTCGAAGAAAATTTAACGAAATCGGTAAAGGACAACACATACTTTTATTTAAAAGATTTTTAAAACGGTCGTGGACGAATAAAATAAGCTATATCTTTGCAAAACAGAGCTTTATATAAATGGTATTGCATTTCCTAAGTGTATTTATAACAATAAACAGGAAAAAATTCAAATTAAAAAAGGGCGTGACACCACCCCTGTTATGACTTAGCAATTTTCTATGTTTCGGGAGCCATAACTCAAAGAAAAATTAACGGATCGTAATAAAATTGGGTACACAAATTTTTCCTATAATAGAAAATATTTCTAGTAAAAACGGACTGGATCCGTTAAAGATCACGGCAACTTAGATATAAAACAAATTTAAAAGGGGCGTAAACTAGAATAATAAGCTACAGCTTAGCAAAAAATAGTTTTGAATCAATGATATTTCACTTATCAAGATTTATTGTAAGAGGAAACATTTTTCTTTTAAACGGGCGATACCACGTGTTATGTAGAAAAGTAAAAAGTAATTTATCTGAAATGAAATGTGCAATTGAAGCTCATGCTGAGTATATAATGTTCGGTTACACCCGAACTTAGACACCATACTTCTTTAAAATAGGCGTTGTCCATATTTGCTTTTGAATGAATCTATATATATATATATAATATCAAGAACCACATTTCCGGCAAATTGCAATTTGATATCAACAATATCAACGGCTTTTGATTTACGGATTGCAAACTTTCGATCATTTTCGTCAACAATACTGTAAAAGCTGATAACTCCATCCAAAAAAATTTCACAGCGTAATGAAAAAGCTCTTTTGAATGTCAAGTTAAAATGTATTGAAATTTTATAAGGTGAGTAGATTTTCATAATTTTGTTGGAGTTAGTGATTCTAGAAAATATGATAAATAATAATATAATAAATAAAACCATACTTTTCTTTTATCATCGTCTCCAATTCCACCATTATCATAAAGTCGGTTTAAGCTATGGTGTTAATGGACTGAGCTTTTTTGATCTTAAAAATGTAGACCACAGGCACTTGGTAAAGTATAGGGGAAAAGTATCGAGGTAAAGTATCGATACTTTACTCAGTACTTGGAGAAAAGCATCGAGTACGGAATACTCGAATGTTTTTTGAAAAAGCATCGATACTACTCACTCAGTACACTTATCGTTCTATCGCTAGTTGTATGTGTGTATGTTCGTATGCGTATGGGAAATTTTTGCAAGTCGGATTTTAGTTTCTTTCCTTACAATTATGTTTGCATGCGCTTCTTTGTTTGCTGGCTACTATATATGTATGTATTTTGTTATATCCTTAATTAAACATGACAAAACTTTATTAATAAAAGTTTGCTATTTTCAGCTTTTACCGATTTTATTTGTATCATTCATTTATGGACGTGATATCGCAAAATATACCCACAATAGTCTGAATCAACGGAAAAAATGTAATAAAATTATTTCATGACGTAAGATTTTATTGGAAGTATTTAATTCTCAACGGTTCAAGGTCAACTAGGAATAAATAGCAGAGCCATGGAGAGGTTGAGTATATTTTATAATTATTTTAGCAAATCCGACGGATATATTTATTTAGTTGTTTATTTCGTTAGTTGTTTTACATTGTAACGTTTTTATTCGTTTCTGTTTTTGTCTCTCGTTTACTTTCCCCTGTGCTTTCTTACCACCATTCATCTCACTTATCCGTATGCTCCTGTATATTCCTTCTAGCTTTGTATATTTCTATATAGATAACTTTATCTCGGTGTCTATCCCTAGCGCAACTCGTATCTCTAAAACTGCCCTTAAATGCAGCTCCTTTAGTTACCTCATTTTTGTATTCACTCCTAGCTTTATCATTTTGTCCATCTATATATCTATCTCTATATTTCACTCGCCATCCCGACCACAACTTAAATCTCTATCTTTCTATCACCAGATCTATCTCTAAACATAATTCTATGGCTATTCCTATCTCTATCTCTTCCCCTTTTTCTATCTTTGTCACTTCCTCTATCTCTATCTCTTCTCTTTCTATCTTTATTTTTATGCCTGGCGTACTTTCCATTGATAAGGTAGTGCGATTCATGTCTAGGTTTTCTTTTATCGAATTCCATATCAATCTCTTTCCGGCGAGTAATGAGCTTCCTCCATTAGCCGTATTATTCGCAATAGTTTTCCTCTTCAATTCCCTTACATTCAAATCGCATTCGATGTATAAGATTTTGTTAAGAAGGCTTATGGTGATTTATTTTCTACACGAAAATTTCGCCTTTACGCCAACTCTTCAAAAAGTTGTGTTCTGTTGCCAAATCAGTGTAGCCCCAATAGAGGTCATAATTATCTTTTCTCAATAATTTACCCCTAAAAATGGTCAAAAATGCAACATTACTTGCCCTCGCTGCCATTGACGGTGCAGAGAACAGCCCTGTAAATCAGCTGATGATTCACATTGACACACACAATTGACAATAAACACAGTATACTAAAACCAGTATACTAAAATGAATTTTATTTGAATAAATATAATTTGTGAAAGTTTTTGTTTATTTGGCGCAAAGAAACAGCTGATTACGTGACAGGGTTACAATTTTTTTTTAAGTCATGCAGGGTGGCACTGAACATTTTAAGTGGCTACAATTTTACAGGGCGAAGTGAGAATTTTAAAAATGTTTGCCCCTGATTGTGGCGACATTTTCGTGTAGGAAAGGAATCATGTCATGAATCGATCTTCCTTATACATGAGGCATTAGGCTTTTACTTGAGCCTTCTCCTAACTTGCTGTAAGGGTAGCCTTAGCAGACACTCTGCATACCGTTGCATTTTGCTCGTTTTGCCAATGGACCAAGTCGTTTTGGAGTGCGAAGTAGGTTTCGCCCTGAGAATGGGCAGAATGGCACTTCCGATATTGTTCGTTTATGTGATCGGGATCCAACTTGGCGTCCCCGCTATCTTAGGCCGAATATATAGTCACATTTAATGATGATGTGATTATCTATGCGAAGGCAGGGGAGATCACTGAACGGTTGCCGTAGGCCCATATGAAGACTGCGTTAATAGCTACATCAGCGTTAATTGGTAGGATATCAACCGAACTTTCACCACTAACTTAACTTACAGTTGTTTTGATGGGGTATCAATCCGTGTACTTAAATTCCCCAAATGTCACACTCGCTAGCCCTTAGCAAGCATATCAAAATCGTTATTCCAGTATATTTAAGTTAAGATCTTACTTAGCTTAGTTTTAATATATTACCAAATATAAGCTATTGTGACAAATATTAGCAACACTAACGGATACTATCATCTCTAAGCAGATACTAAGCAGCGACTTGTATGCACATAAACAAATCAATCATTATGTCTTCACGTATGTCCATACAAGCAGTGGAGAGAAACGCACAAACACATGAACATATTTAAGATACTCCCAAAAGTAGGCAATCATCGGTGGAAGTATCACTCACATATACACGCGCATATGGCTATGCGAAAAGCTATAATCGTGCATCTGTAGTTATAGCTGATAAATCTATAGCTGGTAAACAAGTAGTAAATTCTAGAAATAAAAACGCCTAGAAATATGCCAACGAGGAAACCAAAAGAGTATAAAAGCAGCACCAGCTGAGGAACGAACAATCAGTTTGATTTAAGCAAGCTATTGGTAGTGAAGTATCAGTGTTATTTGAAATACTTTAATAAAAGCCATTTTGCATTACTGAATATTAGAGATATTTATTCAACAGGTTAGCGATACGAACGTAAGCAGAAGGTTTCAAATAAGTGGAATTACCTTAAATTCGTTACGCTATCTTAATTTTTCAAGAAATACATTTTTCCTGCTTTTGTCTTCCCTTTCGGATGTGAAACCGGCACTGCGCAGTTGCATAGGTATTCCTCAGGGCAACCTCAATTTGGGTTGTGGATGCTTAAGCTAAGGGCGCTAACTACTCTGCCCGGCACTGGAGACTCACAGGCTGCATGAGGCCTTAAGCCAAACCTTGTCTTCAGCCACTCTTGGCGAGGGACTGCTGAATTGAATATTCGCAGCTAACCCAGATTAATAGGTGTTCACTGTGTGCCGGCCCGTTTGGCCTAGGCTCAGTCTATCTTTTTATCTCTATCTCTCTCTCTGCCACTATTTCTGTCACTATCTCTACTTGTATTTCTATCCCTATCTCTTTCTCCATATCAAACTCTCCCTTCTTATATTCATTTCACTTTTTACCTCTATTTTCCTCCACCTCTGGCTGTGTCCCTCTCAGAAGTATAACATGGACGTACCATCGCATGCCTTTTGCATGCCGATCTTTGTTGTTGTAGCCTTAATAAAGCCAAACAAAATTTTTTTCCCTCGAGCACATCTCGAGCCGCCTTATGCGACGTTGTCAACGTTCTTGCTTCAGCACCACATACCAGGCCTTGTACAATATCTTTCTTATGGCACATGGTTTTTGTTTGCCGAGAGATGACTTTTCTTCTGTTCTGTTACAAATTTCCCTTTCGATTTCGAAGCTGATATTGCTGTTTGTGTTAATGCTAGTGCCCAGACAAAATTAAATTAATTTTCAATTTTTCAGCATATCGCGCCCGTCAAGGTACAGGGAGAGCGTGTTTCGTTAACAACCCGAATATTAAATACTTATTACCTACGACAAGAATCCTCGCACATGCCAATGTCTTGACATTCGGACTTCGATGTGTTCTGGCAAACTCCCGCACTGTACTGGAAAAACTGAACCGAATACAAATCAAAGGCGGCATAAAAATTCGCAAAGTGTTCCTTAGTTTAAGTTATAAGGTAGTAGCTGCCCTGGCGAGGAAGCACATTTAGACAGCATTAAAGTACGTTGTGAAACCAGATAAAATAACGTTCACGTAAGCTATAGCTACTTACACAGTCGTTGCTTTGCGTAAGGCCCCTTACGTTGAAAAATAAAATTCATTATTATCGAGTTCTGCACAAATTGCTGCACTCAATGTAAAGACTTGAACCACAAAAAATGAAATTCACAAATCTCAAAGTTTACAAAGCAAACTCAGCACTAGCAAAAAATTCGCTTGTCTACCAACAAATAATATCACATAGTATGCAAACTTTAATATTATTAAAATTTTCCTATATAATTTTCTCTGATTAAATAAAAGAAGTACTCGAAATTAAGTAGAAGATAAATGTGCGTATATATGTATTTATATTAATACTAACATCAACAAAAAATAAATAACGAACCAAAAAGTCCACTTAAAAAACGCTCAAGTGTCGTGCACTGCTCGCAAAGCGACTTTGAGTACTTTATGCAGCGTAAGAATCTCAAACTGAAGAAAAAGTTGAAGCGTAGGCAATAATGGCTGCAACTGTCCACCGCTTAGCCGCTTTATCCAGCTACAGGTCAATAACCAATGTCCATGCCATCAGCAGCATCACAAAACCGCCACAAAACAGTCAACAGTTTGTGGTATAAACTTCTAATGAGATCTTGTTTGTGATTTAAGCGATCTTAGGACATTTTTCGTTTTTTTTTGCTATTGCTCCATGTTGTTGTGAACTCTTGTGTGACAGAGTGATTTGTATTTTCTTTTTTGAAATTTCCTTTTTTCCCAGCTTTTCTCAAACTCGGAACTCACTGAAGTATATGCTTCTTGCTTTGGTTTTATTCGATTTGTTGTACCAAGTAAATAGGAAATGAATCTTTTGTTATGCTTATTGATTTTGCCGCTTATTTGCTAACATTATTATCATTATCATTATGTTAGTTTTATGATTCAGTTGTAGTTGTTATTGTACGCTGGGACTAGTCGCAACAAAGTGCACTGCCAGTTTTAATTTCGACGTTCTTCTTCACCATCCAGTGGCCCTTCATCCGGTCATTACTTTAGAAAAGTTTTCTTGGATTTGAACCGATTTTGAATCATTTGAAGCATTCCTTTCTTAGGGTGAGTTTTCATTTTGAATACTGGGTTCTAAAAGCTGAAGCTATGATTTAAGCCTCGACTGACGTTTCGAGAATAACATATTGTATTCTTTAGCGACCCAGTGGTGTGCTGGCAGCTTGCTCCGCCTTCCACACGGAGGGTCCTAGGTTCAACTACCGGGAAGAGTAATATCAAAACTTTGAAAAAAGTTATTCCAATTAAGAAAAAGTTTACCGAAACTGAGTTGCCCTTCGAACTGATTTGGCAAACATTTTGAGTGAGTAAATGCCATGGAAAGCTTCTATGTGAAAACTTATCTGCCTTCCGATGTAGTTCGGAGTTGGCATAACACATGTACATATATCTCTTCCAGACAATTTGAAGGGCAATTTAAAGCGAGCACGATGCAAGTCGCGCCAAGTAGTATTTTTTTTAAGAACAGCAAGTAAGATCGGGGCCGTCTTCTAAAGTACCGAAGGCGACATAAATTTCATGAATGGAATAGAGCAAAAATAAATATACATACACGTTTGATGAAATTTGAAATTTCTATCTGATATGACAGAAAACCTCTATTTGAAACATCGGTTGTATGAGCGATAGTTTCTATAGTAGTCCAAACCGGCCGGTTCCGACAGATGTGTAATAGAAGCCCAAAATATAGCCGATCACAATATTTCATCAAGATTTCTCAGCCTATGGAAAGTTCAGCGAGCGTTGGTGCCACAGGAGCCTACCGCAACCGCCCCACGCCTACTTTCGACCCCATCTTTAAACTGCTTCCGCTAGATGTCCACACATTATGTACGTCATCCGAAACTGCACTGGGACTCAGGGAACCTGGGTGCTAGAAGGATACTTAGGAAGGGCTTAGCGGCATCCTTAATTTATTTCCGCCGCGAGCTTTTAATTCGTGATAACTATTCTTGCCAAATGTAGTTTTAGGGTAGCGTTAACACTATCATTCCAAGAAGAAATTATTGTAAGAGCAACAAAATGGACTCAGCTGGAATATGTTAGCATTCCCTAAAATTTTTACGTTATTCAAACTGCCGTCATTAGGTAGTATGTTTCAAGCGGAGGTCTTCGTGATTTGGCAGGCCTACAAATAAATCGAGCTTCGGAACATAACTAGCCAAGTATCTATCTTTTTGGCAGCCAAACAGCAATAAAGACACTAGCTCAAAGTTAGTAGGGACATGTAAGCGACTTACACTCTGAAAAAATCCTTTATCTGCATTCCGGGACATAGGGAAAACGAAGTTTATGGGACGGCTGATAAGCTGGCACTAGATTCTGAGCGAAAGGATGTGAGGGAATAACCAGCGTCGAATTAGGCATAACCCTAGTGGTAGTCAAAGGGGAAATTTGGAATTTTTATGTAAAAATCTCAACAAAAGTGAAAGTGTGATCTCAAGAGGTACACAATACTACAATGAAACGAGGGCAAGAAGTCTTCTGAATAGATCTAATATCTACACCTATTTACCTAAAGTGGTCTGCCTGCTCAATTTACCTTAGGCGGCGCATGCCGACAGAATATATGATATTCTTCATATTCGGCAGAAAAAGTGACCATTTCAGCAAGATTATTATGAACGTATTACCGCTAAAGACGAGCTAAGTATTTTCTGTGGTACTGCCTGGCTCTACTTAAAACTCCATCACAATGTTTAAAAATCTGAGGAAAGATTATCAGACAATGGGAGTCACTCCCAATATTCTTGAGTTTATAACCAACTGGTGGCTGGTCTAGTACATATCCGATGTAGCCTAGTGGGTTCAAACGAGTTTACATGGCATTACAATGGCTCTTAGTTAGCTTTCTTCTTAGCGACACTGGGCTGGTCGCAATGATAATACCTGACTTCGTGCTACTAACGTCTAAGCAAGTACCATTGATACAATCAAACCTAGAACGCACGCCTTAGATCCACCGTGCAGTGTCTGCTGCATCTGCAGAGATCTCGATGCTTTACTCTCTCTTGCGACAATCTTGCTTGTTTTCTGCTTAAATATGCACCACATATTGTTAAGTTATTATTTTTCTTCCATTAGCTTTTGCTAAACAGCACTTGAACATTCCTTCACAATACATAGCGAGATCCGATAAAGATCTGCGTACGTTGCGTATACGCGATGTCTCTAAGTAAAAGTACTAGCATACGCTGTTATGCCTCAAAGCACAGCAGATAATCACAAGTTCCACTGCAGTGTGTGGTGTTGTGTAAAGCGGCAACATTTTTGATATTATAAAATTTTCTCCAATGGGCAATGACCGCAAGTCTTAAGCAGCACAAAGAGAAAGAAACATATGAGTGTTTATGTCATATGTGTGTGGTCTGTGTTTGTATGTGTGTACAATCTTGTGTCGTCAAGCAATTAACGAGAAAGTAGTTGTCATCAATATGAAGAGAGAAAAAGTAAAACTCGTAGTATAAATACCATCATATTTTGTCAGTTTTGTACTAAGTAGATACGTCATGTGAGTGTGCTCTTCATCGCTACGTGCTTGTGTTGTGTGCCTGTGTGTGTGTGTGTGCTATGGGTCGCTATTGCACTCAAAGAGTGCTTTTGTTGCTTCAAAGCAATAAAAATCAAGCGTTCAAGTTATATATGACAGGGGAAAACTATCATGAAAATGTGCTGCTTGCTTGTAACGAACAAAAGTGTCAAAGCGTCACTCTCTTCAGATGCGCTGATTAGAGTCCAGCAGATTAGGGTGCGGAGGGCAACATGCTTTCGTGAGCGTCAGCTCAAAAATTCTTTATGTGTACCAGTTGACGGACAGACAGTCTTTAACTAGCTTTAAGTAAGGCAAAGTTACATCAGACAAATGCCAAAAAGTAGAAATTGCAACGAAATTTTTTAATGACATCTATTGAGAAGTTTGTCAAGCGATGCATTGTTATTGCGAAAATCGCAAAAAGTATTACACACAACATGCCTGATTAGCTTGCGCTTAAAGTTGTGCCTCTTTTCTGTGTATTTATGTGGTCCTTATTTACTTTATAGATCTTATTTTAATAGTCCTGCAATAGTTTTTTATACTCAGTTTTGAGGGCAAGAGTCTTCACAGACGTATATTAAAGTTTGATGTGGGAATAAACGGTTGGTTGTACATATAAAGTGAATCACGGATAGATATAGACATTCCATATCATCAACAAATAATTCATGATCGAGATAAAATAATTTTTAATAATCCTATTCACTGGTTCCTCTTCTCAAAGCGGAACGTGATTGTCCGCGCGTCCGGTCTCGTCGCTAAGCCGTATAGTGCACGACGAGGTACCGTCCGTCCGTCCCGTCCGTCTCGTTAACACATATGAAGCTTGAGTAAAATTTTGAGTTATCTTGATGAAAATTCATTGGTACGTAGTTCCTGAGCACATCATCTCAGATCTGCTATTTAAGATGATCGATATCGGACATAACCAAAAGACGGAAGTAAAGGACACCAGAAAACAAGCAAAAAAAAAGAAACAACAACAACAATTAAAAAGAAAGGCATAACAGCATCCACTTTTTAGATATCAATATTAATTTTATCGAAGCTAACGGATGTTTATCCCGAACGAAGCAGGCAGGGGCAAGGGAAGCGGGGCCCATACAGAAAAGCAAAGTGAATCTCGGAAGGGAAGAAAGGTAAAAAAAAAAGGCTCGGAGAAAAAGAAGGGAAAAGAGGCGGCGGCGCGAGCGAGTTCGAGCGCGAGGAAAAAAAAAAAACGGAGAGAGACAAAAACAGGAAGAAAGGCACAAAATACTAAGGACCGTGAGAAAAAAAGTGACTAATAATTCACTGTTAAAACGATCCGCGATAAACTACGAAACTTTGGTATATGATTTGAACTTAGGCTCAAATAGAAAACTAGGAAAATTTTGGACGAATGGGCGTGGCACCGTGCACTTTTCAAAAGAGTAATTTAAAAAATTTGCAAGCTGTAATTTGGCAGCCGGTGAATGATATCATGATGAAATTTGGGCACGAACGTTGTGCTTTCTAGTAAACTATATCTAGCTCCTTAAATAAAAAATATAGTAACAATCGGAGAAATGACGCACGCCCCACTTTAAAAAAAAAATTCGTTTTTTAAAAGTTAAACTATTAGACAAAGAATATTTAATATCTCTACGTATTATCTGTAAAATTAGTATGTCAAGATTCAAACTCCAGTAATGTATATGGTGCAGTACAAAATACAAAAAACACAAGAAGAATTTAAAAATGTGCGTGGCTCGGGCCGTTTTTCCCCCCATTTAATTTGTCATAGGATATTGTTATAAGCCACTAATCACGAACAAAAATTAACCAATCCTTTATGAAATTTGGTAGGGGCATATATTTATTGGCGTTACTGTTTCTGTGAGACATGGCGACGAATCGGTTTATTGTCACTCCCAGTTTTTTACACGTCGTCCGTCTACCCTTGCCCGACATGGCCGTTACACGATAACTTGAGCAAACTCGAATATTTTCTTTTACTAAACTCAGTTTCACGGTCTTATCTGAACTCACTTTATCATTGTATGAAAAATGAACGAAATCCGACTAA
>JARSSU010027866.1:0-17729 GCA_029619165.1 Eurosta solidaginis
CCCGGAGTGCTTCCGAAAACCGAGGATGATCCACAGTATTTTTGCGCAGAATGACCTTTCTGCATTGGCGGCCTTTGGCCACGCTTATAAAAATTACCTTGGGTGGGTCAAACGCCAGTTTTTGGACCAAAACTATATCTGCGGAAAACACTTATGTTCACAATTTTTTTTTGTGGGTACCACAAAATTACAACAACCACATGAAAATTTTCAAAATTTCTTTTGCAAATATCTCTTGACAGACCCAACATTTTTTATCTCCGCTTTCGGATTTGATATCCTGGATCCAAATTTTGGACGTGTATTAAGAGTGTCATGCTGTCGTATAGAATCACCAAATATATTACAGTTTGTTATATTTTTGTTATGAAAACAACACCAAAATAAAAAAAATAAAAATGTGAGAGCAGTGAGAATTTTTTAATATTTTTAAACGTCATTTTGGCTCTCACCGGCTTTACCTTGTAATATTTATATGGTGCTGCCTTTGGTAATCTATCGATAATTTGACACCCCTAACGTATACAAAACTTTACAATACCCAATGACTAAAGGTACGCGCACATTACGCTGCGCGACACGTAACAGCAGCGGCGCCTCACAGAGCGACATATTTTGGCAATACACATTAAGCGGCAATCGAGCGACACAATGCGGCAAAAGTTTGTGTTTATTTTTGTTTGCAAAATGGACGACACAGTTTTTGTAGATGTAATTATTTCATTTTTGTGCGAAGAAGAGGAAAGGAAAAGAAAAAGGTCGTGGCTATGGGTCTCATCCTCAAGATATGAGGAAGGGGAGTTCCACACTCTTTTGCACAGATTGAAAAAAGATGAAGCAAATTTTTTGCTTAGTTGATCAAATTTGCCGCGCTGTGCCGGGTCGCGCAGTGCTGCTGACGCAAGGTGTGAATTGCCTCATAAGAATACATGCAAAGAATATTTTGTAGTGCAGTGCAGTGCTGCGTAGTGCAGCCTAATCTGGCCTTACCTTAAATTCCAACCAATGTGAAATCAATTTTGACTTAGCTGTGTTTTTATAGTCTGTGTTTACAGTAAATTTATAAATAATAAAATAGTAAAATATAAAACCAAATTGATTTATATTCAGATGGATACAAATAAGTGAGACATTGCAGATATAAATATGTGAATTCAACTTAGAACTAAGGTTAAATATATGATTTCAAAGGATGGTGTTGCAAATATTGAAAATATCCCAATTAACAATAAATATTTGATTAATGTAAAAAGGTAGGTGATATGGTAAAGTCTAGTTGAGTGGTCGACTGCTAATACGCTCCCACAAATATCTAGAGAGGTATCAAAAGACGCGACAAATAATCCGAAGGCGGAAAAGAAAAATGTTATCTTTGTCCGCAGATATTTGCAGTTGCAGTCAACTAAACTTACCAATACAGTTCCGCTAAATTTTAAAATGTTTTTCAAAGATTTCTTGACACGCCGCTCGTTATTTTTTGAACGTGTTTTGAGAATTTCTCGCTGTCGTATTGAATTACTCCTTTCAATAACAACCAAGTTAATATCACCGGTAAAAGTCTAGTTGAGGGGTCGACTGCTAATACGCTACCAAAAATGGTAATAGTCTAGTTGGGTCGACTGCTAATACGCTACCACAAATATCGAGAGAGGTGTCAAAACGTCTTGACATCAGTATTAATAATCCGAAGGCGGTAAATGAAAATATTAACTCGTTCAAAAGATATTAACCAAAAACCGAAAGAAGACCCGCGGGTACCGCCGAAACCGGGGGTGGGATCCATAGTATTTTTGCGCAGAACACCTTTCTGAGTTGGCGGCCTTCGGCCGCGCTTATACAAAAGGTAATAGTCTAGTTGAGGGGTCGACTGCTAATACGCTATCGAGTGAGGTGTCAAAGGACGCCTATTAATCTCAAGAACAATAATCCGAAGGCGGAAAAGAAAAATTTTATCTCTGTCCGGAGATATTTGCAGTGGAAGTTGGCGATTTTCATGTGGTTGTTGTTGTGTTTGTGCCCACAAAAAAATTTGTGCATCACCGTGGCGGTAGCACAACGCAGAAAGCTGTTCTGCGCAAAAATTCCATGGATCCGACCCCCGGTTTCGGAGGTACCCGCGGGTCTTTTTCGGTTTTTCGTTAATATCTTTTGAACGCGTTAAAATGTATATTTTCCGCCTTCGGATTATTAATACTGATGTCAAGACGCGTCGTTTGACACCTCTCGATATTTTGGTAGCGTGTTAGCAGTCGACCCCTCAACTAGACTATTACCATAAAAAATAACCCTGGGCTACGCCATGCCAAGTCCGGGTGTGAGTTAAGATTTTTATTTTCCGCCTTCGGATTATTAATACTGATGTCAAGACGCGTCGATTGACACCTCTCTCCATATTTTTTGTAGCGTTTTCACAGTCGACCCCTCAACTATACTATTACCCTCAGATGTAAGTGAAATATGTGTCTATAATTCACCTCTGCACTAATTCTAGGTATCACCTCTTAAAATGGTGCGTGTCCACTATTCATCGCAACTAATTCAGCTATATGTTATACATTATGGCCACCAGTGGTTTGTGTCTCCGATTTTAGGTACACCCTGTTCTGTAGATAGATAGATAGATAGATTGATATTTATTATTAATATGTTTACATATTTTTTGATTTCACAATAAATTTTAAATATCACAAATTCATTTTCAATTCACAGACGTGTATGATATATATATATATATTAAGTAATAAAAAGTAAAAAGTAATAAAAAGTATTTTAGCCTCGAATAAGATCTATACATAGCCGTTTAAAATTCATAATATTATTCTCTCGTTTGATATAATCAGGTAACGAGTTAAATATGTTAAGGCCCTTATATAATAATGTGTTTTGGGCTGCAGTAGTCCGCTGTAATCCTAGTCGAAAGTCATTCGCATTCCGCACAGCATATTGGTGTTTATCTCTAACATACTGAATGCAACTTGTTAAATACATCGGCGCCCTGTTCTCTTTAATTTTAAAAATCATTATTAGTGTATTGAGCATCAGTTTTTGCTCAATATTTAGCCATTTCAATGTTTCAAGCATGTGACTTATTGGGGTGTATTTGTGGCATTTTATTATTGATCTCATACATTTGTTTTGTAATTTCTGTATCCTTCCTGTTGTTGTTGTTGTTGTAGCGATAAGGTTGCTCCCCGAAAGTTTTGGGGAGTGTTATCGATGTGATGGTCCTTTGCCGGATACAAATCCGGTACGCTCCGGTACCATAGCACCATTAAGGTGCTAGCCCGACCATCTCGGGAACGATTTATGTGGCCACATTAAACCTTCAGGCCATTCCCTCCCTCCCTACCCCCAAATTCCATGAGGAGCTTGGGGTCGCCAGAGCCTCGTCTGTTAGTGAAACAGGATTCGCCGCGGATAGGTGAGGTTGACAATTGGGTTTGGAGAAGCTATATATTGCGCTGGCAACCTGAAGGGTTGCGCTACACAGCCCCTTGAATCTGGTATTTTAGTCGCCTCTTACGACAGGCGATTGGTTACAAGATGTGTACAGAATTGTGGAACAGTATTCAAAATGTGGCTTTATGATTGTATTGCATATTTTTATTGCTGTTAAAGTGTCTAATTTATTTCTGTAGCTAGTTATTTAACCACTGCCGCTAGATGGGTTTCCTAAGCCTTATCTAAGCTAGGATAAGCGTTTTTTACGCGAAAACCTAAACGTATACGCTTGTAAAAAAACGGCTATTATTAAATCAGTTGTCGGAATGGACTGTGATGCCGAGCAACGGGAATTGATTATTAGTGCTGTCGAAACGTGGTTTCTAGCAGCTGATGTGTATTTAACACACAATCGAGGTTGGAAAGGACGTGATTCCAAGCCACCCACCCAAAGTTACTGAAGCTGGTGATAAGAGTGGGAGATTGGAAAGGACGTGATTCCAAGCCCCCCACTCAAATCATTGCGTATTTAGAGTGGTCAGTAGATATTTTTTTTTGATATCGTGGAGTGAGTCACACGTATCAATGTTTCTGCAGTGCCTATTGAAATCAGTACACAGACAACGAATTGTCAACTTCACCTATCCGTGGCGAATCCTGTGTCATTAATAGCCGAGGCTCTGGCGACCCCAAACTCCTCATGGATCTAGAGGGTGGGAGGGCAGTATGGACACGAAGGTGGGGGAATATTTTGAATAAGGTGTCACGATTTTCCAACCTTTTTTCGAGGGGTGGCGGGGAATCTAAAAATCACAAAATTATCATCCGCAACTATGAAACTCTTAGTTTATGAAATATAAGCTTTTTAATTTCCAAATTTAGTGAAATTATACTTAAGTCCTGCACTTAATTTTCGTCAAGATTCAGAATCCGAAAGAAGAAAATATATTTTGTATATCCATTAAAAGTTATTCGCAGAAAACCCGTCGGTACTATTGTCGCTTTTTTCGTTGTTGCAATTAAACAAACGAAAACATATGAAGGTTGTTAATAGTGTTGCCAGCTCCGCAACAATATCATTTTATCTTGGTAGAACATTATATGGTGGTGGCACGTGGACATAAATGCAAACAAACATACACTATCAATGTATTTTGTTTTTGTAATTCTCTGAATAATTTGAAATTAATGTATTTAATTGGAACAAGTGCAGAATACATACATTTGTATAAAAAAAAATCGGACTTTATACAGATTTTTATGCTGATTCCAACAGTATATTTCTTTTTTGGTGCAAATGAAAAGTTTGGGGTAGTTCCATGTCAAAAGGCGAAATTATGAATTTTTCAAATCAAAATATCTCCGAAATTAGTGGATAGATTTCAAAAACTAAAAAATCGAAAAATAACTTCTAAAAATACCTTTCATCTGATGTATATATATCTTTAACTTTTCTAGTTTTTATTTACACAAATTTGAAAAAGCCCTTTTTTCTTTCGTGAACGAGCTGATATTACCTTATAACTCTTATTTTTTTTGTTATGTTAGCCGATCCAACACCGGCTGCGCCATGGACAGCAATTCTGCGTAGAACACCTTTCTGCGTAGGCGGCCTTCGGCCGCGCTTATAAAAAATAACCCTGGACTACGCCATGCCAAGGCCGGGTGTGGTATAACCGTGGCTACCGCCACGGTGGTGTCCTTCTGCGTAGTACACCCTTCTGCAGAAGAGAAGAGAAAGGAAGAGAAGTTCATTTTTAGTGACATTTCACTGGTCAATACAGTGAGTGAATCAATTAATTGCAAGCAGTTTTACGCATACAACTGAATCTGATTATAAACCCGAGCAATTTCAACACCCCAAATAATATTAGACTACAAATTATTCAAAGAGTTTTACAAAAACTAAATACATTGATAGTGTATGTTTGTTTGCATTTATGTTGACGTGCCCCTACCTTGTAATGTTCTACCAAGACAAAAAGACATTGTTGCGGAGCTGGCAACACTATTCACCACCTTCATATGTTTTCGTTTGTTTAGTTGCAACAACGAAAAAAGCGACAATAGTACCGACGGGTTTTTGGCGAATAATTTTTAAACGATATAAAAAATTTAGTTGAAATTTTACTAAATTTGGAAATTAAAAAGCTTATATTTCGTAAACTAAGAGTTTCCTAGTGCTGCGGATTCCATTTTGGTGATTTTTAGGACCCCTCTACCCCTACAAACCAACTATAGTTTGAAAATCGTGGCACCTTATATAAAATCCAACCCATTGTTGTGTTAACAGTGCTTCGCCCCATTCAATGGGCACGACCATTCACAAATTGTCATCAAAGTCCTCTAACGGGAATCCAAGGAAACTGGCAGTTTCAACAGGGGCGGACCATAGGGAGATTGATGTTAGAGGCGTAGGTTAGTTAGTTATAGCGTTTTCTTTTCTGGCTAAAGTGTTACGCTTTCTGTACGCCGCGCAAAGGTTGTTGTTCCATTCTAAAAAACAGGCAACGCCTTTACGGGGTATTTCGTTCTTTTGTGAAAATTGTTGCCTGCTCGCAACGCAAAAGTGTTACACTTTTACCCTGTATAAAATGGCGGTGTGGCAGTGCAACTCTGTGAAACTCTCAATTCGCTCTTAAGTTCCACATATACTCTGTTAATATGAGCGCACAAATCACCTACACAGATTGCGCATTCACGAGTTCAAATGTTGTATAACTGACTGTTGGGGTAAGGCGGAGATGGCGTGTGGCATGCTGACAAGCCCCTGCTAGCTCGTCGGATGGGGTGAGTTTTTACTCACCCGCCTTACCTACAGTTATACAAACAAGAGAGAGGTTCATGCCTGAAATCTACGAAAAGAAAGGGAAAGCTGGAGGAAAAGGTCTGTCCGTGTCAGGTGGAGTCATCCCTCCCCTTCTGCGTAAAACCTCGACGCAGCCTTGGGCGTTGCACTGACTCCGAAACTTTAGCAACGCCCCCTTAGCCTGACACAAGTCTGTTGTCCGTTATCGTTCCATGTTCCTATCCGGTTCTGTCTGTCCTAGTCGCCCCTGTAATGTACCAGTGCAACACCCACACCAATCAGTTGCTTAACTAGGCGGACATGGCTTTAATTTTTCACCCCATAGAAAAAAAACCAAAAAGATAAATAAACAAGGCGAAGAGAGTTTCGTTATACAACTTCACAAGTTTAGTTTATTTAGACAATAATATTATATAAAAAAAAATGCAAAAAAACGTGATAAACGGGGAATAAAAAAGCAAGGTCCAATCTATATTAAACATCTAAACTTAAATATACGAATTCAAAGAGGTAATCTACCTTCAGGTAGGTATAACTTCAACAAATCTTAACGCTCTAAAATTTGATAAAATCTCTTAAATAACTAAACTAATGGGAACCCAAATAAAGCAATGATATAAAAAATTCAACAAAAGGAATTCAATGAAATAAAAGAAAACTAAAGGGAACTACGAAATTTTGATTTATTTATTTATATACGGTCTTGTAGACCTAAATTAGGTACATGTATGTATGAGATCATTATCTAAATGGTAGTGCTTTGCAATAGTTATATAATAATTTCTTAAATTTATTGATATTTGGACATTGTTTTATTTCAGATGGTAGATCGTTGTACTCTCTCAATCCCTCGTAGTATATATTGTTCTTGTCGAATTCTGTTTGAACAGCTGGTAGACGAAAGTTGTTCCTGTTTCTTGTGTGGTAGTCATGAACCTCGCTGTTGTATGTTACTCGGTCATTTAAATAATAATAATTTTATAATATTTGCTGACGTGCTTGCATGTCCGGAACATAAATCCAATTTTCTTGGATATTTTTGCCTCTGTATATTTAAGATGCTCATCGAACTTAAGTTTCTCATCAATTATAATTCCTAGGTATTTAATTTCTTTGACTTTTTGTATGGTACTATTTGCTATTTTCAAGGCTATATTATTTTCTTCTGCATTCTTCTCATGGTCATCCATTTCGTTTTTTCAATATTTATTTTAAGCTTATTTTGACACAACCAGTTATAAACATCATTCAAGTCCGCTTGCATTTTAGTTATAGCTTCTATCTCCGACGAACATCTTATTGTCAATAATGCATCATCTGCGAAGAGTCGTATCTTGCAGTGGCTAAGACAGCTCTTTATATCGTTTATATATACAATGAATAATATTGCAGCAAGAATAGATCCTGTGGAAGACCTATGTCAACATCAACTTCCGGCGACGATGTGCTTCTAATTATGGTTTTCTGTTTTCTGCCAGAAAGGTAGCTTTTATTTATTAATACGGTCTTTAAGACCTAGTTTAGGTTAAAATAAGAGATTAAACATAAATACTCATGTGCCATTTAGTGACGTACAATATAAAAACAAGTTTTCTTTGAACTTACTAATATTTTCACAGTCTTTCAAATCAGAAGGTAACTCATTATACATTTTATACCCTAAATATTCAAGAGACCTTTTGGCGAACTCAGTTCTTATTCTAGGCAGTCTTATATTATTGCAATTTCTTGTTCCATAATTGTGGATTTCATGATTATAATGTATTTTACTACTCAGGTAATTCGGTAACATTCCTAACCTAAGTTGGTGTATAAATTTCTAACTGACTGTTTAATACTAAGCCAGTTTAATCTATTGAGCATTACAATTTTAGGCGTTCTTGGAGGACATTTTAAACTAAATCGCATTGCCTTGTTTTGCTGTATTTGAAGTTTCTTAATATATATATCATTACTTAATTTAATTTATTTTATTTATTTATTTACGATCTTGAAGATCTATATAATTTAATAAGGTACAAAGTATTTTTAATGTTTACATATTTGTTTCAATTCATTGAATTTCTTTGACTTCAGCTATATAATAATCTATAGAATTATTTACTAAATAAATTTAACTACTTTACAGGTAGCGCTTTACAGTAGCTGTATAATAGCTTTCTGAATTTTTTGGTATTATTACAGTTTTTAATATCAATTGGCAGATCATTATATTCTCTAATTCCTTCGTAGTATATACTTTTTTTATCGAATTCAGATCTCACTACCGGCAAGTAAAAGTTGTTATTGTGTCTTGTTTGATAGCTATGGACCTCTCTGTTTAGTCTGACACGTTCACTTAGGTAATTCGGCAAGTTTCCCAACTTTATGTTGTGTATAAACTTCAATGTGTAGTAAGTGATGTTCTGTTTTACACTAAGCCAGTTTAAGCTGTCTAGTAAATCCTTAATTGGGGTATCATACCGTTTTCTTAATATGAAACGCATACCTTTGTTTTGTTTAATTTGTAGCCTGGATTTTTGCGAATCAGCTAATGCGAATAGGATTGTAGGACAGTAAATAAAATGCGGCTCGATAATGGATCTATAGACCATTATTTTGTATTGCATACTAATATGCCTGCATGATCGAAACATGAACCCTATTTTTTTGGAAATGTTCCCTTCGATGTATGTAAGATGTTCATCAAATTTTAATTTGTCATCTAAAATTATTCCCAGGTATTTTATTCGGGTTACTCTTTCTATAGGGGTATTTGCTATTTTTAGCGATACATCATCTTGAGTCACTCTAGACCCCATTATCATCCATTTTGTCTTTTCTATGTTTATTTTAAGCATATTTTGGCACAACCACTTATATATTGCCTGTAGGTCCGATTGTATTTTTGAGGCTGCCTCATCAATTATGTTACCGCTTATAGTCAAAAGTGCATCATCAGCGAATAATCTTATTTTGCAGTATTTGATACAGTTTTTAATATCATTTATGTAAATTATAAAAAGAATTGCTGCAAGCACCGATCCCTGTGGCAATCCTATTTCAATGTCCACTTCGGGGGAAATCTTATTTCTTATTACAGTTTTCTGCTTTCTTCCACTAAGGTAACTTTTGAACCAGTTAAGCGCTATGTTTCTTATGCCAATTTTATACAGTTTTCTTATAAGAATATCTCTGTCTACTGTTTCGAAAGCTCTTTTTAGGTCGAGGAAAACTGAAATTGTAAATTGTTTCTTCGTTCTACTTTCTTTCCATTCTGCAATTACCAGGTTAAGTGCAGTTTCACACGAGTGTTTTGATCTAAACCCCGACTGCTCCTTTATAATAATTTCGTTTTTATTTAAGTAATCCAGCAATTGGTTCTTAACTACAGTTTCTATTATTTTCTCATCGCTAGGTAAGGTATTTATGGGTCGTATCTCCTCTGGTTTAATTGTTCCCTTTACTTTTTCCACAGGTACAATTACTGAGGTCTTCCAGCAGTCTGGAAATACACCAAATTGGAAACTTTCATTAATTACACATGTGCAGGTATATCCTAAGTACTCCATGCTGTCTTTTAATACACCTTCCGTTACTAATTTTTTTCCTCCGTACTTGTTTTTTAATTTCGTTGTAACTCTCATAATTTCTTCAACAACTATTTCCTTCAATTTAAACACGCTTCTGCTTATCTCCATTTGATTTCCACCTGCTTCGAAGATTTCAATGCTATCTCTGATTCCGATTATGCTCTCATTAAAGTAACGGTTTAATTCAGTTGCTATTTCATAATCATCTTCAATAAGAGCACCATTTATAGAAATTTTTTGAATTTGTGCTACCTCACTACCCAAATTTATGGCGTCTTTTAGACATTTCCACATTAACTTTTGGTTATTAGTATTTCTTGAGATTTTGTTTTCCATAAATGTTTTCTTTTTTATTTTAACTGCTTTTTTGTATCGTTTTATTGTAATATAGTTATCCCAAATATTGGTTCTCTCTGCTATTTTAAATTGTTCATACTTCAGCTTATTCAACTCTGTTAGTTCATGGTCGTACCATTTATTAATCAATTTAACTTGAACTCGCTTTTTATATGTTAAAGTGGCCATTACGTCATTAAGGATGTTGTTTATTCTTTGGACCTTTAGGCTAACTTCGCAGTTGTTTAGTTCAGCTAAGTTGTAAGTTCTAAGGAGATTTACTAAGTGGTCTTTTGCATAGTTATTCCAACACACGCGGTTTTCAAAGATTCTCATTTGGTACTTTTTTTGAATTGGTAGTTTGAATGAAATAGTTTCATGATCCGATATTTTATGCGAATCCAAATTCGATACTTCAACTTCAGTTTTGTTACTAAAGAGTAGATCTATTCTCGTTTGCGTTGTTTCTGTTATTCTTGTATTAAAATTAATTAATTGATACATTGCTAGTGATTCGAATGTCCTAATTAGTTGTCTCGAGTATGTTGTGTGTGTATTGACATTTATATTAAAGTCGCCAATAACGATATTGTTGCCGCTTTCAGAAAAGCAATCTTCCATCACCTCATTAATATGTCTTATGAATTCGGCATCACTGGTGTTTGGTGAGTGATATAACGCACAAACCCTCCACTTAGTTATACATCGTATTGTTTCAAACACAATACACCATATATTATTACCTATGCTCCTATTGAATATAACTTTGAAATCAATTTTCTTATGAATATAGGTTAAGACACCACCGGTGTGACGACTATGCGAGTCGCATCTAATATGATTGAACCCAGCAATCTCCAGTTCCGAGTCATATACATCCTCCGTAGTATGTGTTTCTGCACAAAGTACAATATCTGGATTTTCTTCCTCGATCATTATTTCAACTTCATTTTTGTTAGCTGTGATACTATTTGTGTTAAGATATATACATTTTAGTTTATTTTTGGGTTTCTTGAATTTGTCATTATATATTTTTTGTGAGCTTTCTGCATCTTCATTTAGTTGCTAATATCCTAATTTTTGTTTTTTTATCTCTAGTTTATTATTGTAACAGTGACAGTTCCTGTCAAATGTATCATGATTTATGTCTAAAGCTAGGTTTAAGTTTGTGTTCGCTTTTATGCAATTTAGACACTTGTTAATTGGATTTTCTTCACATGTTTTATCGTTGTGTTTTCCGTGGCATTTGTGGCAAGCTTCTTCGTTTTTACAGTCGGCTGATTTATGATTAAATCCTTTGCATTTGTAGCACATTAGTACATTAATAGCATCGAAGACTTTACATCTATCCCACCCGATATTTATTCGCTCTGCGGCAAGAACCTTTGTAAAATCCTCTTTATCTATTTCGATGATTGCATTATACACCTTTATGTTGCCTCGATTTCTTTCAAACTGCTTCAATACTTTTAATGAGCCTTGGATCAGTTTAATATTTTGCTTATTTATTGATTCTATTAGATCGCTGTTTTCGTATTTAAAATTCATTCCTGTAATTAAAAAGCTTGGGCGAATTGAATTTGGCACTTTTATTTCATATTCCTTGCCAATGTTTTTTTCAATGGCATCTTTGATTTTTTTGCGTTCATCATTATTTTGACTATGAATCACCATTACACCATTATTTTTTGATACAATTTTCGAAATATTCAAATCTAGCAGAATAGTAGGACAATAAATAAAGTGTGGTTCAATAATTGAACGATATACCAATATTTTATGACTTTGACTGATATGTTTACATGTTCTATACATGAAGCCTATTTTCTGTGCAATTTTCCTTTCCAGATAAGTTACATGCTCTCCAAAATTTAGATTATCATCAATCAAAACTCCTAAATACTTAATTTTGTCTACTCTTTGGATTTCCATGTTTTTTACCTTCAGCGTAATATTATTTAAACTATTGTTACTTATGATATTAGTGTTTTTACAAAATATCATGAACTTAGTTTTTTCGACATTTAATTTCAGTTTTCTAAGGCATAACCATTTGCATAGCGAGTCCAGGTCTTCTTGTACTTTCAGCATGGCACATTCTGCATATTTTTCACTTATGATAAGCAATGCATCATCCGCAAATAGACGTATTTTACAATATTTTAAGCATCTTTTGATATCACTGATATACAATGTAAACAATATTGGCGCCAAGACCGAGCCTTGTGGTAAACCAATGTTAACATCCACCACTGATGAAACCTCCTTTCCAATTATCGTTCTCTGTTTTCTGTCACCCAAATAACTCCGGAACCATTCCAAAGCCTTTCCTCTTATACCAATTTTAAACATAACGTGCAATAGCTCAGATCTATCGACAGTTTCAAAAGCCCGTTTTAAATCCAAGAAGACAGACACCGTAAATTTTTTGTCCGCCATGTCTTCTTCCAATCTGCAATTACCATATTCAAAGCTGTTTCACAAGAATGGCTCTTCCTGAATCCCGATTGTTCTGGAATAATCACATTGTGCTTCTCTAAGTATGCCACAAGTTGATCCTTCACCACTGTCTCCATAATTTTTTCATCTGTAGGTAACGTGTTAATTGGACGTAGTTTCCTCAGGTTTCATTGTATTTTTTACTTTTTCAACAGTTATTATTGTTGAAATTTTCCAGTAACTAGGTACAATACCGCTGTTTAAGGATTCGTTAATTATGTCTTTGTAGAAATTAGCAGTATATGTCATGGCATCTTTAACGACACCCTCCGATAAAAGCTTGTCGCCGCCATATTTGTTTTTAAGTGATTTTGTGATAATAATAATATCGTCCACTACAATGTCAGTAAATTTAAATGTTTCAAATGGATTACTATGATTTGCGCTTATTTCATCCCCATTTACAATTTCTTCGATGCTATCATTAATTTCAACAATACTTTGTATAAAAAAGTTTTTTAGGGCATTAGCTATATCATATTCATTTCCAGGCATTCACCGTTAATTACAATTTTAGTGATATGTTTTTTAACATCATTAAGCTCGACGAGGTCTTTTAGACACTTCCACATACGTTTCATATCGCCATTGTTATGATTTACTCTATCTTCCATGAATTTCTTTTTTTTTATAAATTATGGTTCTTTTATATATTTTCCTAATGACGTTATATTCGTCCCAAAATCCAGTATTTCGAGCAGTTTTATAAGATTCTATTTTTGTTTTATGCAGGATTGTTAATTCTCGGTCGTACCACTTATTTCTTATCTGTATTTGGGTCCTCTTTATATAAGTCAGTGCTTGCATAGCCACAGTTAAAACTTCGTTTAGGGCTTTAGTTTTAGTTTCTACTCCGGAAATTGACATAAAGCTGAAATCGCATGTTCGTAGCAAAGTTAAAAGATTTCAGCACTATAGTACTCCCAACATGTAACAGTAGCATACCTTCTCATTTACAAAGCTTTGTTGTTGGCATTTCGAAGTGGATTGTCTCATGGTCAGAAATGCGATGTTCACCTATATTTACTGCTTTAACTTTATCATTGTTACTGAATAGCAAATCAATTCTTGTAGACGAGTACTCTGTTATCCTTGTGTCGGAGTTTATCCTTTGTATCATTGCCATTTGTGCAAATAAACTTGTTAGCTGGTTTGAGTATGTTGACGATACATTTACATTGATATTAAAATCACCAATTATTAAATTATTATCCGCCTCCTTGAGATGTTCAGTGATGATTTCATTTAGATAAGTAATAAAGGTGGAGTCACTGCTACTTGGTGAGTGATATAGTACACCGATTTCCATTTTAACGCGCATTTGTTTATTTTTACAATAATGCACCACACATTCATGTTGATAGCTTTATTACAAACTATGCTAAATTGTATATTTTCATTCACATACATGACAACACCGCCAGTGTGCCTACTTTGAGAGTCGCAACTAATGCATTTGTATGTCGGAATACTAAGTTCAGAATCCAAGATATGTTCTGTTGTACACGTTTCCGTACATAACACAATACTTGGTCTTCTTATTTCAATAAGACGTTCCAGCTCGATTTTATTTGCTATGATACTACTAATATTAAGATAAATGCATTCCAAGTTGTATATATTGCTATCTCGATTTAAATAATATTTTGACTTTTGCGCTGCTGTAAACCACCTTGCTTTTAAACCACCGCAGTGCTGTATTACGTACCCCAATGTTATGCAGTTTCCTCAGTAGGATGACCTTGTCGATGGTTTCAAATGCCCTTTTTAGGTCCAGGAAGACCGACACTGTTACTAACTTGTTTGATAGGCTTTCTTTCCATTCCGCTATAACCAGGTTTAGAGCGCTTTCACAAGAGTGTTTGGTTCTGAACCCTGATTGTTCACATATAATAATTTGATTTTTATTGAGGTAATCGAGGAGCTGGTCTTTTACGATTTTCTCTAAAATCTTTTCATCACTAGGCAACGTATTAATAGGCCGTATTTCCTCTGGTTTTTCAGTCCCTTTAACTTTTTCAACTGGTATCACTGTCGATGTTTTCCAGCATGCTGGGACTACACCTTCTCTAAGCTCTCATTAACAATACATGTATAAGCGTATCCAAATATTCCGAACCGAACTTCAATGACGGAAGTTTATTACATGTGAGTTCCCAAGGATGAGGAATAAAAAAGGAAAGAATAATAAAACGAAAATAATAAAAATGTGCAGAGATGAAAAAGAGGGAATAAAGCGGAATACAATATAAGATCAATTTATAAAACTAAAATCCAAAAGTTAAATTTACTCGATTAAAAATAAAAAAAAACAAAAAAAATTTATGAAAAATGATAAAACCGTGGTACATCGGACGACCCTCGTGCGCCAATATCTATATACGTAGGCAGGTAATTTTCGTTCTGGTAAATATACCTTATCATCTAGCACTCACCGATCTTTCCTGTGACAGAGCGCCTGCGTTGCGGAGAGGGTTGCTGAGAACAAAAAAACCTAACACACATACATATACATATAAATGCTGGAAGTTGTTCCAATGCCCAATAGAAGGTAGAGGAGCTAACCAAAACTAGGTTGGAAATTATTCGGGCGCTCGGCTGCCGTCCGAATAAAAGGAAAATAATGTGCTCAAAATCATGAAAAAAAATCGGCAGCAATCGTGCAGGTCAGGGAAACAGACTCTTAGTCCCTACCTCCGTTTGCACCGTCTGTCAGCACAGAATAAATAGGTTTGCGACATCCGCCCAATGCAGCTCCTGCCTTGAGTGGTGCCACTTTCCTAGCTGTTCTGATCTCCGGGTCCCTAGATGTTCCTAGATGTTCGGATCTCCAGGTAGCAAACCCAAATCATCCGGGTACCCCAATGCTTGCCCAAAGACGCCAGTCCCAGGGCCACAACAGCAATTGCGCCCTAGCCTTCCACAACCCTGGCGTAGTCACCCGTCACTTACCCCCAGAGTGGCGGCGTCTCCCTTATGCACTTCAGAATTCTGCAGTTAAACTGTATGGACTAACTGGGAAGATTACGGAGATAGTCATGAAGCGGCACAACATCCGCATTGCTGCGATTCAAGAGACTAAACTCACAGCAAGATCTGCATTGCAGACCTGCTGTTGTTGGTGTTGTTGTAGCAATGGGTATAATGTCCACAGGAAAGAGCGCGAGAGCGGAAATGGAGGCGGCCTCGCGTTTATCATACACCACTCTGTGCAATATTATATATTGATCCTGGCATCGACCGCAGGGACAATGTCTTAGAACGTCAATGCCTATCTGTCCGGTCAGGCGATGCACACCTCGAAATCATCAACATCTACATCCCTCCTGCCACCTGTTGCCCCAGTGGATACCGCCCTAATATCAGGGCCTTACTCACTGGCAACAATCGCATAATCTTAGGCGATTTCAATGCCCATCATGATCTATGGCATTCAAACTTGCGGGCGGACAGTAGGGGTGAGATGTTGGCGGATCAAATAGAAGAAACGACGTTCTGCACGATAAACGGAGACGCCCCCACACGTATGGTAGGAAGCTGTCACAGCTCGCCAGATATCTCAATCGTGAGCGCAGAACTCGTAAACTGCATCAACTGCCAGCCGATGGTAACATTGGCATCCGACCACCTGCCCATACTTATTTCGCTCGAGCGTACCGCCGACTCATCGTCACTGAAAAACGCACTTTCATAAACTTCAAAAAAGGATAGTGGGAAGAATATAAATCCTTTACAGACAACCGATTTGCTGCCCTCTCTATCCCGACTGATGCCCGCCAAGGGGAGCGTGCCTTCCGTAAGGTCATTGAATCCGCCTCGGCACGTTTCATTCCCGCCGGGAGAATTCCCAAAATCCGGCCCCACTTCCCGGCGGAGGCCGCAAACTTAGCGAGAGAACCTGACCTTATAAGACAGCTTGATCCAGGCGACCCCCAAATAAGGGATATAAACCAACGCATCAGATTGCTTGTGGATGAACACAAGCGTGCGAAATGGGAGGAGCACCTAAGAGGTTGTAACCTCTCTACCGGTGTGGGTAAACTTTGGTCCACCGTAAAGTCCCTATCGAATCCGACTAAGCACAAAGACAAAGTTTCCATCGCCTTTGGCGACAAAGTGCTGTCGGATGCGCAAAAATGCGCGAGCGCTTTCTGCCGACAATATATAATGCATCCTACGGTCGACAAAGATAGACGGAGAGCCAATAGACACGCACATAAACACAAATTCAGCGCGTCACCAATCACCCATCACTGCTAAAAGGTTGAGGACGCCATTGGTCGTGCTAAACCATCCCAAAGCAGTGGCCCAGACGGCATAGCCATGCCGATGCTTAAAAGCCTAGGGAAAGAGGGTTTCAAATATTTAGCGCATGTCTTCAACCTGTCTCTTTCCACCTTTGTCATACCCGAAAATGGAAATAGCCAAGGTGGTCCCGCTACTAAAGCCTGGGAAACCAGCTAACATAGGTGAGTCGTATCGTCCGATATCTATCCTATCGCCAGTAGCAAAGACGCTTGAAGCCATTTTGCTCCCTTATTTCCAAGCAAATTTGCAGCTAGCCCTCATCAGCATGGCTTCAGAAAACTCCATAGCACTACCACCGCGCTAAATGCCATTAGCACCCAGATAAATTGCGGTTTAAATCAATACCCCCACCATAGAACAGTACTCGTAGCGCTAGACCTATCAAAGCTTTTGATACGGTTAACCATAGCTCGTTACTGCAAGACCTGGAAGGGTCTACCCTTCCCCCCATGTCTTAAAAGGTGGACCACAAATTATCTGGGGGTCGGCAGGCATCGGTGCATTTTAGAAACGAAACATCAAAACCAAGGAGAATTAACAAGGGGTGCCACAGGGTGGTGTCCTATCTCCACTTTTGTTAATTTCTACATATCTAAGCTACCTTCACCACCGGAAGGAGTCACAATCGTTTCCTACGCCGATGACTGTGATTGCTACACAAAAAAGTGGGTTAGAACACTGATGACTGCCTTTGAAATTAAATTCAAGATTTGGCCGCGCAAATTGATACTCTAAAGCTAATATGAACATAGTGCCGTTGCATT
>JARSSU010027869.1:0-35394 GCA_029619165.1 Eurosta solidaginis
TATCTTGATTAAATTTGGTATGTGGGCTCCTGAGCGCTCATCTCAGATCGCTACTTAAAATGAACGAAATCGGACTGCAACCACGCCCACTTTTTCGATATCGAAAATTTCGAAAAGCAGAAAAAGCGCGATAATTCATTACCAAAGACGTGTAAAGCGATGAAACTTGGTAGGTGGGTTAAACTTATGACGCAGAATAGAAAATTAGTAAAGTTTTGGACAATGGGCGTGACACCACCCACTTTTAAAATAAGGTAATTTAAAGGTTTTGCAAGCTGTGATTTGGCAGTCGTTGAATATATCATGATGAAATTTGGCAGGAACGTTACTCATATTACTATTTGTGTGCTTGATTACGTGTAGTTCGGGACGATGGGGATTCGTTCGCACGTAACACCAAAAAGAAAAATAAAAAGTAACTAGTTAGTGTCTTAAGGAAAAACCAACACTTTCACTAATCTAATTAAAAACAAACTTTCTTTATTCAATAATTCAAAAGTAAGTGCAAAATTTAAATTTGAAAGTATTTGATTAATCACACTAGCTTGACTTTATCGAATTTTACACTTGAAAAAAAAGGAATTCTTACCTTCGGTTTGGTTGCTGGAGCTCACTTGCAGACGTTGAGAAAGAAAGTGAATTGAAAAGGAAAAGAAAGAGTCCATGGCACCCGCCGATTACTAACTTTCGTCGAGTTTTTCCCCTACTCAATTAGTTCTCGGCTGTGCAAGGACAGTTACCGGTAATAGTTAAGTATACGGACCGCATTAGGGTGAACTAAAAGTGATTTTAAAAAATATTTAGGCTGGTGGCCTAAACAGTGCTAAATAAAAATTAGAAAAATCGGATGGCGAACACGCCCACTTTTAAAAAAAATATTTTAAATCAAATTTTAACAAAAAATTTTATATCTTTACATTATATAAGTAAATTATGCCAACATTCAACTCCAGTAATGATATGGTGCACCAAAATACAAAAATAAAAGAAAATTTCGAAATGGGCGTGGCTCCGCCCTTTTTCATTTAATTCGTCTAGAATACTTTTAATGCCATAATTCGAACAAAAATTTACCAATCCTTGTGAAATTTGGTAGGGGCATAGATTCTATGACGATAACTGTTTTATGTGAAAATGGGCGAAATCGGTTGAAGCTACGCCCAGTTTTTATACACAGTCCACTGCTTGTCCTTCCGCTTAGCCGTTAACATGATATCTTGAGCAAAAACCGATATATCTTTACTAAACTTAGTTCACGTACTTATCTGAACTCACTTTATCTTGGTATAAAAAATGGCCGAAATCGGACTATAACCACGCCCACATTTTCGATATCGAAAATTACGAAAAATGAAAAATTATTCCATAATTCTATATCAAATATGAAAAAAGGGATGAAACATGGTAATTGGATTGGTTTATTGACGCAAAATATAACATTAGAAAAAACTTTTTAAAATGGGTGTGACACCTACCATATTAAGTAGAAGATAGTGAAAAAGTTATGCAGGGTGAAATCAAAAGCCCTTGGAATCTTGGCCGGAATCCTGTTCGTGGTACTACATATATAAATAAATTAGCGGTACCCTTTCAAAATACTCACTAACACCTTTCATTTGATACCCATATCATACAAACACATTCTAGAGTCACCTCTGGCCCACCCTTATGGCGATATCTCGAAAAGGCGTCCACCTATAGAACTAAGGCCCACTCTATTTTAAAATACTCATTAACACCTTTCATTTGATACCTGTATCGTACAAGAGATTCTAGAGTCACCCTGGTCCACCTTTATGGCGATATCTCGAAAAGGCCATCACTTTTAGAACTATGGCCCACTCCCTTTTAAATGCTCTTTAATACCCTCCATTTGATACCCATGTCATACAAAGACAGGGTTACCCTAGGTTCATTTTCCTAAATGGTGATTTTATCTTATTTTGTCTCCAAAGCTCTCAGCTGAGTATGTAATGTTCGGTTACACCCGAACTTAGCTTTCCTTACTTTTTACGTAATATGTTTATCACTTTCTCCCTGTTGTGATTGCTGAACTCCTGGTCGTTCAAGGAGTAAGCCTTCGTTATATAATTGATGATAGTGTTTTTCTTTTGGGTCCATGGGTGGTTGGAATGGTATTTAATTAGTCTTAATGATGCTATGATTTTGTGTACCAGTTAGTTATTAGTTTGTTATTGGATTTATGTATTTCTATGTCCAGGAACGCCACTTTGTTGTCCATTTCTGTTCTATTGTAAATTGTATCTTTGTGTGTTGTCTATTGAATGTTCTAAGAATTTCATCTACGTCTTTGACCTTAACTACGGCGAATATATCATCAACGTATTTGGTTATGTATTTGATATATATGTCAGAAGATTTTAGCTCAGCGGTACTGTCGTCAATAATTTTGTGAAGGACAATGTCTGCAATGGTTGGGGATAAAGGATTCTCCATTGGCGTTCCGTAAGCTTGCTGATAATAGGTTCCATTGTAAAGGAAGTAGTTATTCTCTCTCAGACAGAATTGAAGTATTGCTAAGACGTTGTTTTATTGATGTTTGTGAAAATCTTCAAGCTTGACCACTGCTTCATTATGCTACTTATGGCAAATTGGATAGGTATATTCGTGAAAAGGGAGACGCCATCCAAAGAGATGGGAATTTCATCCTCTTCAATATTTAAATTTTTAATTTGTTCTTTCAGGCTTATGGAATTTTTAATATTCAAAGTTTCAGACACTACATTTTTAAGGACTTTCCCTACAAATTTGGAGAGTTTGGAGCAAGGTACATGGATTGATGACGAGATAGGTCAAAGTGTGTGTTGATTTGGTGAACTCTTGGCAAGCCATAAAGTCTGGGAGCCGTAGCAGCTGTGCACATTAGATACTGTTTTTCTTTCAAGGCTATGTTGTTTTTTTTTGTAGAGACAGTTTACAATATTGTTGTTTTGCGCACTAGATATTGGGTGTGGTCATTTGTGATTGTTTTTTATGTGGTCTTATCGTTTAAAAGGTCTTGCATTTTCTTCTTATAATCTTCTTTGTGCATCACCACTGTTTTATTGCCTTTGTCTGCATTTGTGATAATTATGTTCTGTTTATGTTGACTAATAAATTTTCGTGCATTCTCCTAAATTTGGAGTATTAATTTCTCTTTTGCGCTGTTCTGAATTTTGTTCCTAAAGGTATTAACTTTCTTTGCGAATTTACATCTAGCCATACCTTTCTCCTTATTTTCTGTTATTGTTTTTATATTTTTCTCAATATCAGCAATTAGATGTAGTGGTGAAAGGTTTTTTCTGGAAACTGGTAGAGCGTATTTGTTAAAGATAAAAATAAATGTAAGGCGCGATAACCTCCGAAGAGATATTAGGCCGAGCTTCTCTTCCAATTTGCGTTGTGCTCCTTTTAATTTTTCCTACAAATTGGCGGGACGGGACCTACTTGTTTTATGCCGACACCGAACGGTATCTGCAAGGCAGATGAATTTTCACTGAGAGCTTTTCATGGCAGAAATACACTCGGAGTGCTTGCCAAACACTGCCGAGTGGCGACCCTGCTTAGAAAGCTTGTCTTCTAATTGAAAAACCTTGTTTCTAAAATTTCTATGTTGCTTTCCCGGGGCGTGAATCCAGGATCTTCGGTGTGGTGGGCGGAGCACGCTACCAACACACCACGGCGGCCGCCCAGAGCGAACTTGTTACCTAATGATAACATCCATTTACACTCCGGAGGAATGGTGATTTTAGTGTGTTTGCAATCCAATCCTCATCATATCCGAAATCAAAATTTTCAAAGTTTATCTTAATTGAGTTATGCAGTTTTGTCGTGAGGGTACTTTCTGACTTTATTTTAGCATTTTCTAAAAATTGGTTTTGTGTTTCTACAATTGCTTTGTAATCCTTTCCTTCTACTATTTGGCGCAATTTTTTCTCTATTTCTCTTGTAGAGTCTTTTATTAGTTTTATTTGTATGATCGTTTCTTTACCTCTAAGCTTAAGACTTTTCCAAAAATTTTCTCGTCATCAATTAACGTACCTTGCTACAAACTATCCAAATTTGTAGGAAAAGTTCTTAAAAAATGTCTGAAACTTTGAATATAAAAAATTCCATAAGCCTGAAAGAACAAATTAAAAATTTAAATATTGAAGAGGATGAAATTCTGATATCTTTGGATGTCGTCTCCCTCTTCACGAACATACCGATCCAATTTGCCATAAGTACAATAATGAAGCAGTGGCCAAGCTCGAAGACTTTCACAAATATCAACAAAACAAACTTCTTAACAATACATGAATTCTGTCTGAGAGAGAATAACTACTTCCTTTACAATGGAACCTATTATCAGCAAAGGAATGCCAATGGGAAATCCTTTATCCATAACCATTGCAGACATTGTCCTTGACAAAATTATTGACGACTGCGTCGCTGAGCTAAAATCTTCTGACATATATTTCAAATACATAACCAAGATGACATATTCGCCGTAGTTAAGGTCAAAGACGTAGATGAAATTCTAAGAACATTTAATAGACAACACACAAAGATAAAGTTTACAATAGAAAAAGAAATGGACAACAAACTGGCGTTCCTGGACATAGAAATACACAAATCCAATACCAAACTAATAACTAACTGGTACACAAAATCAATAGCATCATTAAGACTAATTAGCTATCATTCCAACCACCCATGGCCCCAAAAGAAAAACAATATCATCAATTTTATTACGAAAGTTTACTCCTTGAGTGACCAGGAGTTCATAAATCACAACAGGGTGAAAGTGATAAACATATTACGCAAAAATGGGTATCCAATCAATACAATAAAAAATTTTATACAAATATTAATAAACAAAAACAAACAAAAGAACTTAAACACAGCAAATAGCGAAAATCCCAAAAAAACATACACTAGCGTTACATATATACCACAACTAACAGACAACAAAACAATACACGAAATCATACCAAGCAACAACACAAGCTATGCACACAAACCAAATCATACATTAAAAAGCATATACACAAAAACAAAAGACAAAATTGAAAAGAAACAACTACATAACGTAGTTTACAAAATTCGATGTCATGGCAACAAAGGAGAGAAATATAACAAAAAGATCACTAGGACGAGAATAAAGGAACATAAGCAAAATGCAAAAACAGAAAAAATAAAACAGAGCACTGGCCCAATACCTTACGGAAAACAAACACACAGCTGATTTCGACAACGTAACAATATTTGATGTGGAGAACAGAACGCGTAGATGGATGGCACTAGAGGGACTGCGCATACAACAAAAACTACCAACAACGATTTACTTTAAGGAGGACGTTCATAATATAAATTGTGCCTATTCGACGTCAATAACAAACAATGTCTGGAGGTGACAAGTGCAATATTGTTTTTAATGTCAATAGATGGTATTTTAATGTAATAAATGTCGGTGTGATTTTTAATCATTGTTCATATTTGTTTGTTATTATTATGTGTATTTACACTGTTAAAGAAATGTGAGAAAACCACTGGTTTAAACAATGTAAGTGGTTTAATATTCAATATTATCACCTTTATTGTATTTGTTAACGCATGTGTTTTACATATTTGATAAATAGATTCCCTGAGGAAGACGCGAAAATGTGTTGAAACGCGTTGGAAATAAGAAAATAAACTGGTTTTATTTAATTATATCGGGCTAAAAGCTCCAAATTCACATCAAATAACTAAGTAAATATTTGGCCCAACTCAATCATATAATAAACAGAGCGGAGAGCTTAACCCGCAACAACAAAGTACGAAAAACAAAGACTTCAAAATGAAACACTTCTTCCGACACATTAGATACAAGTATGACATGGACACCTGTTACATTATTAAACAATACGGCAAAACCCAAAAATAATTGTGCAAAATAAAAACAAAGGCTGAAATTTCTGCTAAAATGCAAAGATTTTAAAATCACACCATCACACTTAAACGGTAAGGCTGGTAAATTTACAAAAGGTTTCAAATTAGAAAAAACGAAAAAGGAAAGGGAGAAGATAGAAAGACATTTTTTGGAAAAAGTCTTAAGCTCAGAGGTAAAAGAAACATACAAATAAAACTAATAAAAGACACTACAATAGAAATGGAGAAAAAATTGCGCCAAATATCAGAAGAAAAGGATTAAAAAGCAATTGTAGAAACACAAGAACAATTTAGAAAATACAAAAACAATGTCAGAAAGTACCCTCACGACAAAACTGCATAACTCAATTAAGAGAAACTTTGAAAATTTGATTTGAAATATGATGAGGATTGGATTACACTAAAATCACCATTCCGCCGGAGTGTAAATGGATATTATCATTAGGTAACAAATTCGCTATACCAGTTTCCAGAAAAAATGTTTCACCACTACATCTAATTGCTGATATTAAGCAAAATATACAAACAATAACAGAAAATAGAGAGAAAGATATGGCTAGATGTAAATTCGCAAAGAAAGTTAATACTTTTAGGAATAAATAAATAAAGGCAATAAAACAGTGGTGATGTATAAAGAAGATTACGAGAAGAAAATGCAAGACCTGTTAAACGATAAAACCACATAAAAAATAATCAGATATGACCACACCCAATATCTAGTGCGCAAAACAACAATATTGTAAACTATCTCTACAAAAACAAAAACATAGCCTTGAAAGAAAAACATTATCTGATGTGCAGAGCAGCTAAGGCTCCCAGACTTTATGGCTTGCCAAAAGTTCACCAAATCAAAAAAGTTTATCAATCAATGTACCTTGCTCCAAACTCTCCAAATTTGTAGGGAAAGTTCTTAAAAATGTAGTGTCCGAAACTTTGAATATTAAAAATTCCATACGACTGAAAGAACAATTTAAAAATTTAAATATTGAAGAGGATGAAATTCTCATATCTTTGGATGTCGTCTCCCTCTTCACGAACATACCGATCCAATTTGCCATAAGTAGCGTAATGAAGCAGTAGTCAAGCTTGAAGATTTTCACAAACATAAACAAAACAAACTTCTTAACAATACTTGATTTCTGTCTGAGAGAGAATAACTACTTCCTTCTTACGGAACGCCAATGGGAAATCCTTTATCGCCATCCATTGCAGACATTGTCCTTGACAAAATTATTGACGACAGCATCGCTGAGCTGTTGTCTCACCCGTGTTTTTCACTGCTGGTGTGTGTTTTGCCTTGCCGTTTTGTGCAATATACCTGGTAAATTTTATAATTATAAACTTTTATGCGTGGCTGGTGTGGAGTTTGAAGTCTTTTTGGCGTCAAAAATTTGCAAAGTTAATAATTAAAATCGCTCAACAAGCAGCGAGTTTTGCAGAAGTAAACAAGCATCACAATAAGCAAAGTGACAATTGTCAAACGTCGCTAAACTGCACTGCCGACAATTGAACAAATAGTGCTGCCACATATAAAAAAATAATTGGGGTTCGTTAACTAAAAATTTCTCGGTCGTTTCCAATCATGTAAAGTACGCCAAGCTCGATGGTTTAGCTACGAAAGGCGGCATCGATGAGCTGTAGCAAACGGTTGGCGTCCAAATTGAGCGTTTTAAAGTAAAAATGAGAAACTTAGAGCTGAGTTCACTCTGCTTAAGCGTGAACGGGAGCTAGACAGGATGGATTTAAGTCGTCTGGTGAACGAGAGTTAGAAGAAAAATGTTATTGTAAGAGATACGCAAAAGGACCTCTCCTAAACTAGAGGTACACACGCTATGCGGCGAGAAGCTAAATATGCAACATTTTCAAGTCCAACAGGCGCGCAATTGTACAGCAGAAGCCAGAAAATGGGCGTGATGGCGAACTTTGTTTCAGCAGAGATGGCTAGTTATCTCCTCAAAAATGCTAAGAAACTATCTCTGACGTCAATCTTTATAGAAAAAGATCTAACCGCAGAGAAGCAACAGCATAAAAATTGAAAAAAGGATCTTGTGAAGCTGGACCGTTCGCACAACAGTAGAATAAGAAACGATGGAATGTGCATCAGTCATAAAAAGATGGCGTTTAACGCAGACAGAGTTCTATGTGCGATAGAGAACCAGCTGAGTTTTTGCTTCGAAGCCTCTATGACGGAAACCTTAGTAAAGTAGATATTACATATGATAGCATCTTAAGTTAGATTACCACAAAAAACTAAGATTTGTATGTATTAGCTATTTAAGTTTAATTTGGTGAAGCATTTACTTACATCCAAAGTTTTGAAATATTCTTTTATTTGAAACGCATGTTTTGGCTGAGGATGGATCGAAGTTCTTTATCTTTTTTAAAGAGTACCTACCAGCTGCACTGGATTGATGAAACGAAAGCCCATAAGGCTGGTCATGCTAGCGGTGGTTGCTTGTTTGGCTTTAAAAATGCATCGAATCGTGATATAGCCTAAAATTTATTACAAAATATGGTTGCACATATTTGTCTGTATGTTTAAGTGACGTCGTCTTATGTTTTTTTACCGCAATATTTGAACTGTACTCGCTGGAATGCTGATTTGAAGCTCTCCAGCATTTCCTTGACAATCTTAGACCGAGCTCATTGTGCATTGTTGGTGTTCTCAATGCCCGTATGGATTTATCTCAAGTAGTGCAAAGATATGATATCTGCTTTTGCGAGTGTGCATGACACATGGCGATCTGAGTGGTGAATTTACTTTTTGCGGTGGAATTAGCCGCACAGTGATTGATTATGTTATCTGCTCTTTTCATTTGCTTGGTCTAATTGATGGATTTTATGTAAAATCAAAATGCTTCTCCTACCATTTGTCTGTTGTTATTAATTTCAACGGCCGTCCGTGCAGTGCCGACCCCAATGGACATGTACTTTCTTACAGACTTTCATGTAAACCACATAACGCGAATAAATTCATGGAGCTCATTACTAGGTCCTCCAATAGCCAATATATATACTCTGATGCCCCTAATGATGAAAAAGTGTTTATAATTACTGATAAAATTAAAACGGCAGCACACCATTCCAAAGGCAATTGACATTTCTCAACGAAAAACCCGTGGTTTGATAGCCAGTGCTCAAACTTACGCAAGAAGTTAATGAACGCTTTAAATATGGTGCGAATGTGGAATACAGATTGCGATAGGATTAAACTCCTCACTTTCCGTAAAAAAATATGATAAGCTCCGAACAGGAAGAAATTAGAGTGGCGATGTGAGAAAATTTAACAGCTTAATAGCTTTAGGAATTCAAGTAACTGGTGGCGGTTGGCAAACTCACTTAAAAAGGTCCGTTGTAAAGTAAGTTGTGACCTTAAGATTCGTGACTTCTATTTTCATTTCAATGACCTCCTATATCGTAATAATATTAATTCGTACATGCACTGGACAATGCCCCAGCTTTCTGACCGCTTCCTTAATCCTCCTTTTAATTCCAGCGAACTCCAATTGGTTATTGATGGTACCGCAAAAAAGCCCCTGGGCAGGATGGCGTTTGTTATGAATTTTACAAATTTGCTCCCAATGTTTCCTCAATGTCAACTATCTTTTAACAAACATTTGAACTCAAAGCTAGTGTATGCTAAAAACGCTATTAAGGCAACGTGGCTGAGCTATATTAATAACCCTCGCATCTGTTTGTCGCAGAAAATAAAAATCTTCGAATTTTATGTTTTACGGCGCGCAGATATGGTTAACGACTTCTATCAAGTTGAGAAACTTCTGGGGAATTTCTTGGACAAACACTTGGAAAGAACCGTCAACCTACCTTTCATTACCCAATTGCCATCACTTCACTTCCTCGCTCTTAGAAAGCTTAGCTAAGTATAATACAAATAGGATCCTCGAAATGGCTCGGAAGTCTACTACCCACGAGCTTTACTAGGCCCTAGTGCCGTTGGATAGTTTGTATTTCTCTGATGATTACAGTGCATATGCAGTCAGTCTGATTCTCCGGGTACGGGGATGTTTGTTAAATCTAAACGCATGAAACATATCGTCTCCACTTTGCACAGTATACTTGCAGGAGTCAGAAGTCGTTTTTCCCTTTATTGGTATATGCCCGATATATAACAACGTTCGTTCCCTTATTTTGGTGAAAGAACTTTAGATGTGGATTTATCTTCGAGGCTTTGGCCAAGTTTCTCGCGGATAGCTTTAAAAACAGGGACTTATTGTTAAATTAATTTTTGTAGCTCGTTAGTATTCTATTTAACACGTGGTGCGACACACAACATACTCGGTTGTTGTCGTAGGATCTACTTAATTAATTTATTTAAGTGTTTCTATGTAAGCAAATCATAAGTCATATTCTGTATCTGATTTTTTTGGAAAAAATAAATAAATACTACTACTACTACTTTCGAGTAATTTTTTAGTTACTTTGCTCTCAATAACGCCAGATCGGCTAAAGAGATTATGAAATTTGATAAAGGAAATTGTGTATTATAGCAATATTTTGAAAAAATTGGGGGTCCTACACCCACTGAGAACAGGAAAATTAGTTACGTTTACTCGATATAACTTAAATTATATTGATTTTGAAAAGTGATATCTAGTCGACGGGCTATATAATAAAGTTACGTTTATTCTGCTATAACTCTATGTGTTTTTGACTTAGAACAAAAATATTTGGTGCCCGCGATTATTAGACATAATTCTGAGGAATTTCGAAAAAGCGAGCAGTGGCGTCATCGCCCCAGTCGGTCCCGGTCCATATCCCGGAAAAAAGTGTCGTAAATACAAATCTAGGGAAAGAGCTACCTATATACCAAGTTTCAGGAAAATCGAAACATGAATAGAATATGTTCGAATAGATGGGTCCCTGGTCCACTTACCGGAAGAAACTTACCAGGAACACTCTCCGACTTGCTGTTAAGATATCCTGAAAATTTTAGTGGTTTCAGGGTCCATAATCTGCGTACAATATATATATTGTTGCGAATATTAGCATTTGGGGTTATCACTAAGCTGCTGCTAAGTTGCTGCACAAAAACAATGAAAGCAAGCAGCTACACATACATGTAAACAGCGAAGTTAACAGCACGTCATAGCGGTGTTGACCCTAATGGTTCCAACATCATGGGTGGTCTTAAGTACAAAGCTAGAGGAGATGTGCAAGAGCGAGCCAGATGTAAAGATCAGGAGCTAGCTCCAGCTGTTGAGTATGTATTTCATCTTGATGGCGATGAAGAAACAAAATTGGAGAAGAAACACGAAACACCACAGACAATGGCAAACACAGACTTGAACATGATATTGACGGCAATATCTACACAATCCACAAAAATGTCATTACAGCTGGAAGAACAGAAGACATATGTGGCATCTTAACTGAAATCGGAGGAGACACGTATAATATCTAATTCCCAACCGGAATCCCAGGAGACTCACAGAACATCCAAAATGGAAGCACAAGTGAAGCGCTTATCATTGCAGTGTGACACAAATGTCTTAGCAGTTAGAAGCACAGAAAGCAAGGGTATCATACAAGCTGAAGGCACAGGATACAAAAATTTTACAACTCGAGGACAAAATTGATGCCGATATAGAAGCTTTGAGAGGTCGTATATAGGAGTTGCAAATAAATCGCCCAGCAGTTTCTGCGAGTATTTCAAAGATAAAAACACCATCCTTTCACGGTTCTGTTCCTTTCCAAGTCTTTAAGCTATAGTTTGAGAAGAGCGCCGCAGTAAACATCTGGAATGCTGAAGATAAAGTTGATGCTCTATTCGTAGCACTGATGGGCCCAGGAGCCGAAATCCTTCAGACCATTCCAGAAGGAGAAAGGTACTGTTATGAAGCATTGATGGCCGCTGTCGAGAGATGTTACGGAAGCGAACACAGGAAACAAATCCACCAAATAGAATTGTAAAACGGCTACTAAAAATCTAACGAGACGTTGCAGGAGTTTGCGTCGGATGTCCAAGGGCTGGCATATTTAGCAAATGCGGACGTACCCATGGAATACACCGAAAGTGTAAAAATTCAGAGCTTTATTAATGGAACACGGGATGTCGAAACGAAGCGTGCGACATACGCAAACCTAAAACCTATATTCGCAGAAACAGTATCACATGCACTGATCCAGGAAACAGCATCGCTTCTGTGTAAGCCAGCTTTCAAAGCACGCCGTGTGGAAGTAGAAATGCCCGACAGGGTGAACACAATATTGCTGGCACTGAAAGGATAGCAAAAGCGGAGTTACAGAGTAATCAAATATTTCAAATGCGGGAAGCCAGGTCACACTGCACGTCATTGCGGTGTTGGTCCTAGTGGTTCCAACAGCATGGGTGGTCTTAAGTACAAAGCTAGAGGAGATGAGCAAGAGCGATCCAGATGTAAAGGTCGAGAGCCAGCTCCAGCTGTTGAATGTCCCATTATAGCTGTATCACAATTCGGAAGAAAATTGAGCAGTCTTACCGTAGGAGGATATCGGGATGGCAAGGAGAGTTTACTGACTGTAGATATGAGCGCTTCTCATTCCCTAATAAGATCTGATTAATGAACAGGAGAGTAACACTATTACCTGCAGCAAGATTGCGTACGATTACTGGAGGGTACAACCAGGTAAAGGGAGAAGTGACACGTGAAGTCGTAATTGGCAAGCTCTCGGTTCTACACAAATTCGTTGTGGCAGACATTGTCGATTAAGTCATATTGGGAGTGAATTTCTTAGTTGACCATTGCATCAAGATAGACATGCAAAAAAGTATTATGCGCCATAAGAACATGGATTTGCCACTTAACTTTAGTTTTGAAAAGGTGTTCAGCAGTAAGCAGATGTTCAGCAGTAAGCACTAGGCTTGTGGAGAAGATTTGACAAAAGACCATAAAAGTCAAAGGCAGAAGACCGGGAAAAGGTTGGTGGAACGAAAGGAACACACAAATCAAAACCGAATATACCTACGTGAAGTAAACCTGCATTGACAAACCGAAATGGACACACTAGAACGAAGGAAAAGTCAGGGCGCACTATTGTTGTGAAACGTCAAAACGATGCGGATTATGCACAGACAATCCATCAAGCGCAACCTCCTCGAAGTAGTCCATTGGCCAAACAACCGAATGCGGGGCAACGAACCAGGATAATGAGTTGTAAGATGAAACACAGGTACGACAAGAACAACAAAGATGGTTTCCTGAAGAGAAAGGTATTCCGTCAAAGTTTCAGTGTAGTGTAATGATGGGAATAAAAAGTAATTGGATTTGGTGTAGTGCCCATTTAGCGGCACCAGACGGAATCGAGTTCTTTATTAAAAAGCAGTTTCTTTTATACAAAATTTCTATAAGCTAAAATACCTACTTACACTAATATTTACAAACTAAGTGTATTACAAACATATACATTCAGTTCAGTTGTATTGCATACATATACCTTCAGTTCCCTGGGAACTGCATTCTAAGCCTAAATAAAATTAGCTTTGGAATCTGCAACGCCAGCATAAATGAATCATGTTAATAATTTGTATACAGGTAAAGGCTTGTGGCGAGCAAGCTCTAAAGAGTAACATACCAAGGTTCAGGTTACCAGACAGTGCATGGCTTAGTTACCGTGGCATGTAGGAAATATATGTTGGTAAAAATGAATGAATGTGTCAATGAGTCTCAGGCCGTACCAAAGCGAGCCAAAATATATGTATGTACAAATGTATTAACATGTATGTAAGAGTCAATGCATTTTAAGACATTCCAAAACGGGTTCAGATATATGTTTGTACAAATGAATGAATGACTGAATGAGTGAATGCTACACCATCCGCCTTTGAAAGAGTAGACATATATAATTTTGTGCAGGAATTATCTACGGCTACTCAAGTTATACTACTCAGTTTTGAATCCGTTTGGGCTTACTTTGTTTATTGGTGTGTGTGTGTAAGTATTTTATGACATTTAGTTTGCTTTCCAAAGAACTGTTTACATTTGTTTTTCTCTTTTGTTTTGTTTTATTATTGTATTTTTCTTTTGCATACAATAAAAATGTTCTTTGGGTTTACAAAATTAAAGTGCTCTTATTCTATGAGTTTAAGTCTATTTTTATGTATTACAATTTTCTTATTTTTATTATTTTGATTTATGTTTTCTATGATTCTATTTTCTACATTGTTGTTGTCGATATTTGCCACTCTAAATGGAATTATAGTAAAATTATTATTGTTATCAATTTTTTCTTTTTCTACCGACCTTTATATCTACTATCTAACTTATGACCTTTATAAAAGGCGAGGTTTTCCTAGATGAAACAGGTCAAACTTATATTTATATTTATAATGAAGATTAATGATTTAGATTTCCTTACTTTCTACGCCACGGGACCCTATATATATGCTATCGACTAAATATAGGAGATTTAGTTTTCCTATCATAACTATTTTTTTTGTTTCCTTAGCCTGTTTTACTAATTTATATGCTCTATCTTGCGCTATTTGTAACCTATACTTAATTTCTTTGTCGTAAGCCTCATAATTGTATTACTGTATTTTCTCTTAAAAATTCGTAAGGCTGGGGATTTTTGGCAAATACTAATTCGTATGGACAATAACTATGAACTGTAGATGGGGTAGTATTGTAACAATACGCAAAATATTTAAGATATTCATCCCAATCATTTTTGTCAATGGATATGTAGGTGTTGATGTTTTATGGTTTATTTTCAGTAGCTTGCATAATTCCTCACATAAGCTATTTTTATATTCGCTTCCCATATCTGTTATAATTGTCTTCATGCAACCATAAACTAGGATAAAATTTTCGAATATCGCTTTGGCTATTGTTTTTGCGTGTTTGCTGGGTATTGGTATTGCACCTAAATACTTAGTCAATTCACATACTATAGTAACTGCATATTCATTTTAAATTTCCGACCTGGGAAGAGGGCCAATGGTATCTATTTGTACTGTGTCGAACGCTTTTGTGTGCGTTTCGGTTATAATCATAGGTTCTTTCAAGTTTTTTATTATTTTATTTCTATTACAGTGAACGCATTTTTTGATATATTTTCTGATATCGTTTTTCATTCCCTTCCAGTAATATTTTTGTTTTATTTTATTTGTACTCCGATATATTCCTGGGTGGCCACCAAAAACAGGATCGTCATGAAATTTGTGAAGAATTTCTTTAATTTTTCTATTATTTGTCACATGCATAACTTCTGGGGTTAATGCTATAATTAGATTTTAGAGAACTTTGGTACCAATTTCTTTAAATGTGTCTACCCGGGTATAATTATCTTTAAACAGTTTGTCTCCTAAGGACAACTGTATTTGTCTAATTCCTAAATTGCCGGCTTCTTTCATAAGCCTGGCAAAGAATTGACCTAAGTCAGTCTTCGCCTCAACAATTAGATTTTTTATATTAATTTCGCTTCAAATTTTCTTTCCTTTTTTGAAACGTAATTTGGGAGGATCGAAAACGAGCTGGACTAGTCTCTTTACTTCACATTTATTTAGCGCTTCAAATATTATTGGGTTCTCTTTCTTAATTTTTACTACTGAAATGTTTTTTGTTATAATTTTTCATAGTTTCCGATCTAGTCGTAACTTTTAATATTTTACACGCTTCTACCGATATTTGTTTGAGGTCTTTAATATCTATGCGGGATAATGCGTCGGCTACATAGTTGTCTTTACCTGCGATATACTCCACCTCGAAATCATATTCTTCCAGATCTAGTCTGATTCGAGTTAACTATGATGACGGATTTTTCATCGCGAATAGGAATGTTGTTGTTGTCTAACGGTAGTCCAAGGAAACTTGCTGTTTCGACAGGGGTGGACCATAATGAAAGGGGTGTTAGAGGCGTTGGTTCCACATTACAATTAAAGAGATGGTTGGTGTCATGTTGGGACACATTGCAAGCGGGGCATACATTTCGTATGTCGGGGTTGATTCTGAATATGTAAGAGTTTAACCTGTCACAGTATCCAGAACGAAGAAGAGCCAGAATGACTCGCGTTTCCCTGGGGAGTATGCGTTCCCCTTCCGCAAGTTTTGGTACTGTTCCCTGAGTACTGGATTCACCGGGCAATTCCCGGCATAAAGGTCCGACGCCTGTTTGTGGAGTTTAACAAGGACTGATTGTGTTTTTTTGCTTCATACGGCTGAGTTCTCAGGTGCTCATCAATTAGATGTCTGTTTGGATGCCCAGGTTTCTGGGTATTCAACAGGAACTGTTTGGTTAGCATCTAATTTTTCTCCCTGATGGGGAGTATTCTCGCCTCATTATGTAGATGGTGTTCTGGGGATATAAGAAGACAGCCCGTGGCGGTTCTAAGCGCAGTATTTTGGCAAGCCTGTAGCTTCTTCCAGTGGGTAGTTTTTAGGCTTGGCGACCATATAGGGGACGCGTAGCACGCAAACGACTGGACAATTGCTTTGTATGTGGTAATGAGCGCTTATTTGTCTTTTCCCCAAGTACTGCCAGCAAGGTATTTGAGGATTTTATTTTTGCTCTGGATTTTCGGAAAAATTGCGGCTGCGTGCTCACCAAAATGTAGATCCTGATCAAACGTCACACACAAGATTTTGGGTTGTATGACAGTCGGTAGCGTAGTGCCATCGACGTGGATGTTCAAAATGGTCGACATTTGGGACGTCCAAGTTGTAAATAAGGTCGCGAATGATTTAGTCGGTGATAATGCCAGGTTTCGCGAGGCGAAAAAAACTGGAGAGATCAGGGAGGTAGCCGGTTATTCTGCTTCAAATCTCATCGATCTATGGGCCCGGGCCTGTGGCCATTATTGTACATTCATCGGCGTAGGAAACGATAGTAACTCCTTCCGGTGGCGAAGGTAGTTTTATGTATGTATATGTAAAAATTAAACAAAAGTGGGGATAGGACACCACCCTGTGGCACCCCTTATTTAATTCTTCTTGGCTTTGATGTTTCGTTTCTGAATTGCACCGATGCCTGCCGACCACCCAAATAATTTGCGGTCCACCTTTTAAGACATGGGGGAAGGGTAGACCCTTCCAAGTCTTGCAGTAACGTGCCATGGTTGACCGTATCAAAAGCTTTTGATAGGTCTAGCGCTACGAGTACTGTTCTATGGTGGGGCTCCTGATTTAAACCACAATTTATCTGGGTGTTAATGGCATTTAGCGCGGTGGTGGTGCTATGGAGTTTTCTAAAGCAAATGTGCTAAATATTTGAAACCCTCTTTCCCTAGGCTTTTAAGCAACGGCATGGCTATGCCGTCTGGGCCCACTGCTTTGGATGGTTTAGCATGACCGATGACATCCTCAACCTCTTTGGCGGTGATGGTAATTGGTGACGCGTTGAACTTATGTTTACGTGCGTGTCTGTTGGCCCTCCGTTTATTTTTGTCGACCGTAGAATACATTATGTATTGTCGGCAGAAAGCGCTCGCGCATTTTTTCGCATCCGACAACTTTGTCATTGTGCCTAGACGGATTCGATAGGGACTTTACAGTGGACCAAAAGTTTACCTACACCGGCATAGAGGTTACAACGCTTAGGTGCTCCTCCATTTCGCCCGCTTGTGTTCATCCACAAGCAATCTGATGCGTTGGTTTATATCCCTTATTTGGGAGTCGCCGGGATCCAGCTGTCTTATAAGGTCACGTTCTCTCGCTAAACTTGCGGCCTCTGCCGGGAAGTGGGGCCGAATTTCGGGAATTCTACCGGCGGGAATGAAACGAGCCGAGGCGGATTCAATGCCCTTGCGGAAAGCACGCTCCCTTTGGCGGGTATCAGTTAGGATAGGGAGGGCAGCAAAGCGGTTGTTTGTAAAGGATTTGTATTCGTCCCCACTTTCCTTTTTTAAAGTTAATGAAAGTGCGTTTTTCTGCGACGATGAAGTCGGCGGAACGCTCGAGCGAAATAAGTATAGTCAGGTGGTCGGATGCCAATGTTACCATCGGCTGCCAGTTGACGCAGTTTACGAGTTCCGGCGAACTGTGACAGCTTCCTACCATACGTGTGGGGGCATTTCCGTTTATTGTGCAGAACGTCGTTTCTTCTATTTGATCCGCTAACATCTCACCCCTATTGTCCACCCGCAATTTTGAATGCCATAGATAGTGATGGGCATTGAAATCGCTTAAGATAATGCGATTGTTTCCAGTGAGTACGCCGTTGATATCAGGGCGGTATCCACTGAGGCAACAGGTGACAGGAGGGATGTAGATGTTGATGATTCTAGATTTGCATCGCCCGACCGGACAGATAGTCCTTGACGTTCTAAGACACTGTCCCTGCGGTCGATGTCGGGATCAAATATATGATACTGCACAGTGTGGTGTATGATAAACGCGAGGCCGCCTCCATTTCCGCCCTCGCGATCTTTTCGTGGTCATTATACCCAGAACAGGTCTGCAATGAGATCTTGCTGTGAGTTTAGTCTCTTGAATCGCAGCAATGCGGATGTTGTGCCGCTTCATGAAGCCGACTATCTCCGTGATTTTCCCACTTAATCCATTACAGTTAAACTGCAGAATTGTGAAGTGCATAAGGGAGACGTCGTTACTCTGGGAGTAAGTGACGTTTGACTACGCCTGGGTTGTGGAAGGCCAGAACGCGATTGCTGTTGTGGCCCTGCGACTAGACGTCCTTGGGTAGGCATTGGGGTATCCGGTGTATTAGGGTATGCCGCCTGGCAACATGGTGCAATGAAACCCGTCGGGGGGTTGCCGTCGCGGAGACCAAAACATCTAGGAAAGTGGCACCGTCCATGGCATGAGATGCATTGGGCGGATGTCGCAAACGTATATATTCTGTGCTGGCAAACGGTGCAAAGGGAGGGTAGGGGCTAAGAGTCTGTTTCCCTGACCAACACAATTGCTGACGGAAAAGAGGGGGGAAGAAGACGGGGACAGGGTTGATTCTCGGCATTGCTCCGACTCTACTACGGAGATTGAAGTATGATTGGGAGCATCCGTGTGAGTTGGTGGCACCGTGGGGCGCGAGCAACAGCGGGTGCTTGTTGTAGGCTTGCTGAGCCGCGGCGGGCTGCGGAGATAGGTTTAGCGAGGGCGCTAAGGCGCAGACTACACGGAACGTCCGTAGGACCGTGAACAGCAAGGAGACCACACAAAAGATTATAGAAGTTACGTGGACGTTCTGGTCTTGGGGATCTAGCCCAGAACAAACCTGTCGATGAAACCATCGTCTTACACGAGACACACTGACAAGAGTATGTAAAAAGATTATTTTCCGGCGATGCGGCAAACTCATTTCTCAGGACGTGGAGGTCTGGAGACGGACCCGGATGTGTTCGGTACCTTCCGAGAGCAGAGGATATGCAGCAGTCCGCTGTATAGGAGCTGCTGGGAGGATGGACAATTGTGGGAGGACGCCACAAATTAAAGAGGACTTACACTGAAATGGCGCTCCTAGGTCGGGAAAAATCCCGAGTCGCGCTCCGGTACATAGAACCGACGGCTTCGGGAAGCGAGAATAGGAAGGTTAAGGTCGGTGAGTCTGTTTTGGACCAAAGATTTTCTACCGTAAATGTATGTTAGCTAAAGTATGTTGATGTCCATATGAATGGCCACTAATTCTTTCTCAATTGTTGCCTTGTTAATCTCTCCTTTAGTAAATGCTCTTGATGCAATAGGCATTGGCAATTGTTTTCCTCATACTCGTGGCTAATACCGCCTCCGCAAGCATATCCACTTGCGTCAGTTGTTATACAAAATTGCTTTATTGAATCGGGACTATATGATAGGATATTAGGGCTAATTAACGCAGCTTTCAAATAGTCTAAGGAGTTGTATTGCAATCTCTGCTGTCAGTCGAAAACTATTCTTTTTCTTGCAAAGTCTGTGTATTATTCTAGACATACTCTCAGCAACATTTGGAATAAATCTCGTAATATTCGCGAATCTTTTCAGCCTCATCCGCATTTTAGGTGTTGGAAAATTTTTAACAATTTGCGAATTATGGGGTCTGGCAAAATTCCTTTGCTTGTGACATTTCATGGACCAAGTAAGGTACTCTCTTGGTTGAAAAATAGAATTTATCCGGATGTAATTCTAAATTACTTTCTACAAGTTGCGAAAACATCTCGTGAATTTTTAATCAGATGATTTCTCGGAGATCCCAATACGACTAATCGTCCACGTATAGGAGATGCTCGTGAAGGGTTTCTAAGCCGCAAATGCTATGTCACATCACATTCTTTGGAATGAGTTCGGTGCTACTCTAAAGCACATACGGTAATCTGTGTTAAAAACGATAAGTACCCATTACGCCTGCAGTAAAGGAATGTGATATCTCTTGATTCTTCGCTGAGTGAGTTCAATCTGGTGAAATCCAGACATTAAATCTAAGCATGAAAACATATTTCGACTCTTCTAGGTGATCTAGCATGTCATCAATTCTTGGTAAAGGATTTATCTGCGGTATTTTTATTTACCTGTCTGTAATCTACAACCACTCTCAGCTCTTTTCTGTGGTTATTCGAGTGTTATTTTTCGGTACTAATAAAATTGAACTCTGAAAATTATGAGATTGAGGGTCTATATTTACTTGTTTATAATTTCAAACTTATGCAGCTTCTGGGTATTCTATTAAATTTTTACGTAGACTGGTTTGGCTTTCATATGAAGTTTTGTTTGTAAAAATTATTAGCGTAATTGGTTCTGTTGCCAATGAAAAATGTCACATGAATCTCTGCACATAATGCATTAACTGATTCTTTGCAAAATTCGGAAAAATTTTTATTTAATCTTTCTAATTTTCCTTATTGTTGGCCCATTTTCGTGTTTTTTATTTTAAAATATTTTAAATCATTCAAATTTTACTGTAAGGTATATTAAACAACAAAACAAACACACACCCACCCAAAACAAAAAAAAACCCCAAACACAACAAAACAAAACACAAACCCGATATTAACAAAAATCGCATTGTGTCAACTTGGCTCATGCTTGGAAACAAAATACATACAAGAATAGAAGGACCTATCAAAAAAAATCGCCGCTAAGTGCGCAAGGATCGAGATATTCACAAAATCGTATTTGTGGTCGATTTGATTTGGTCCATATTTGGAACACATAATACCTACATGATAGAAAGCGACCTATGATGCCCGACTATGGCTCCTAATTGGACAAAATATTGACATACAGTCGGTAGAACGTGGACATGTCAAACCACGTATTTGGAGTATGGAGGCAGTGGACAAACATACGTGTGGCGCAGCGCGTCGAGTATAAGTTCTTTGGAAGGATTATGTATTGAGGACTTAGATTGCTACACAAATTGTCAGGAAAGAGTCCTGTAATAATGAGCCACTTAATGAACTAAATATATATAAGACAAAACAATAAGGCAAAATAAATTAAAGACTAAAAACTGACAAATAAAATAATTCTATTTTTAAGGTTAAACGGTTCATTGAAAACACATACTTACACTGCTCCCCAGTAATAATAATACGGAAAATGGTAGAAAATAAGTAGGTAGGTCCTAGTACTAGTCATCACACTCGCTTATCATCTATGGCGTTGATCAGACAATTAAATAAAAGCGTTGGACGTATCATATTTCTATTGATAGTCATAGGTAAAACCAACTGAACCTTAATCAGGTTATGCTACGCCTAACATTTTTACAAATTTCACGTGTTTGTTGTATGTTGTATTTATAATTCTAACCAATGTTTGTTGTGAATTTGCTAGTGCTAGTTTTGCAATAAAAATACCTTCAGACAATTCTTGTTGTGGGATTAGTAAATCTGAATTGTTATTTTCTATGTGAATTTGTGGAACTATGTTTTCTGGGTAGTCATGTGGTCTCTCTATGGCTAGCGATCCGAAATTTCGACCAGATCTTTGGTTATTTTGTCTGTATTATTATTATTGTTATTATTATATTATAGGCTACTGAAAGAACGTCTATATTTCCTCTATAATTATTGTTTTGGTAATTCTGCGGAAAGTTAACACGGAACTGATTTTGTTCGCGAATATGTAGTATTGATTTTGGATTTCCAATTACTTCTGTGCAACTGTTAGTGAATTTTGATATGACCTCGTTCATTGTTGTGAACGTTCAGCTTGCATAATTGTTTTAAACTTTTCGTTGGAGCTGTTTTTACACATATCTTTCACAGCTGATCTCTGTAGCATACTTGGTTGCTAACTCTGGTGTTAGTCCGTTAGATGATGTAAGCGCATCCAACCATGTTGTGAGTCCTTCAATTTCAGCAGTGTATTGGTTTGCCGTTTTACTACGTTGCTGGATGTTCAGGATTTTTGCTTTCAAAACTTCAACTGATCCGCCTTTAATGCTGTTTTTAATTTTTGTTTATTGCTTCGATTGAGCTTTCGGTGCTTAATAGGTTTCTGGCTGTTCCTTTTAGCTTGGTTTTTATCATCGAAAACTGCTATAGCTTCATGGGGTATCTTAATTTGTTCTAGAATATCCAAGCATCTGAGAAGCTATTCAAGTTCTCAGCTATACCATCGAATTCTGGCAGAAACTGACGAAGCAATCTTTAAAAATTCGACTATTGTTTGTGGCATTTTGTGCTTTCTGTTTGCGAATTTTTATCAGTATTTCAATTTATGGGGCTTCCCCTAAATTCGGTTGAGTTTTCTTCTGGCAAATCTATTTCTATTTCCTTTTCAAATGATGTTGGGACCAATGGCTCAACGTTATAGCTACTCAGTGAGGATACCAATTTATCCCTGACACTGGAAAAAAATTTTTGTGCTTCTATCTGTTGTTTAGCGTTAAATTGCTATATACCTTTGTATGATTTTTCCTATATTGTTTAACGACTGTAATATTGTCGTGAGGTGTTTCAACATAGGAAATCTTAGTATAGTTGTATAGGTCTTCTCTTCTACAAGCTTGTTCAGAATGGTTTCCCAGTTCTCCATTGGGGTATATATTTGTCCTTTAGATTTAGATTTTGTCTAGACCATCTGTTCGGCTCATGTATCTTTTCTTTAAGAATTTATTGTGAGCTGAGTATAATTTGAGAAACAAATTGAGGCAAGTGCAAATTGTTAAAATTATCAATAAGATTTTGATAAATTCTAATGCTTCACTATAGTCAATTACCTGAATGGAATTAATTACATTCGCATTAGGCTCTTCTAATTTTGATTCTGTACCTCCCATTTTAAAATAATAATTGTAAAAATTTTGTTACTACTTTTTCTAATTTGCTTTCTATGCCATTTTGGGCTTAAAAAAAAGGTTTCTGTTTTTGAAAAACATCAGTAAAAATTTAAAAAAAAATTTCTTTTTCACATTTAATGAGTTTTATGAATTAAAAAAAATCTAACTTTTTTTTCTTCTTCTATTAATCTACTACAAGGCAAAAATACTGCGTCAAATTCTTCCTGACTACCTATGTTGTTCATTTAAAAATTTAAGTGATAAAAAAAATTCTTAATTCTATTGGCAAAAATCTACTTTTTGCCCATAAACTGGCAGCCGTTAGGTTGCCAAATGCTTCTAAAAATACTTAAATAAAAAAATAACTTAACTAATTCTGCTTGGCTGGTCCTCCACGATCTTGTCTTCTTTCTAGCTTGCTAGATCCCTTGTTTATTCCACTTCGTTATGCGTTGGTTTTGGTGGCGGTAGTGCAATACATTTCAACTGAAGGTATACCCATTACGTGGACATATGTAGTAGATGCAAATGGTTATCATCCAACTGGTGATCATAAACAGGATCTCTTATTTATTCCACTTCGTTATGCGTCGGTGGAGGCCTTTTTGGTGGCGATAGTGCAATACATTTCAATGGAAGGTATACCCATTGCGTGGGCAAATGTGGCAGATGCAAACGGTTATCATCCAACTGGTTATCCTAAACCCTAGGTACTGGAACAAGTGTTGTTTAATTTGTTAATATGATGATGAGGATGCCAATAATAAGGCAGGGTGCTAATTTAGGCAGGATGCCAATAATGATATAGGATGCCAATAAAAAGGCAGCGATGCGAATTTAGGCAGGATCTCCATGTAATGATGGGAATAAAAAGTAATTGGATTTGGTGTAGTGCCCATTTAGCTGCACCAGACGGAATCGAGTTCTTTATTAAAAAGCTGTTTCTTTTATACAACATTTCTATAAGCTAAATACCTACTTACACTAATACTTACAAACTTAGTGTACTACATACATATACATTCAGTTGCAGTTGTATTGCATACATATACTTTCAGTTCCCTGGGAACTGCATTCTAAGCATAAATAAAATTAGCTGTGGAATCTGCAACGCAAGCATAAATGAATCATGTTAATAATTTGTATACAGGTAAAGGCTTGTGGCGAGCAAGCTCTAAAGAGTAACATACCAAGGTTCAGGTTACCAGACAGTGCACGGCTTAGTTACCGTGGCATGTAGAAAATATATGTTTGTACAAATGAGTGAACGTGTCAATGAATCTCAGGCCGTACCAAAGCGAGCCAAATTATATGTATGTACAAATGTATTAACATGTATGTAAGAGTCAATGCATTTTAAGACATTCCAAAACGGGTTGAGATATATGTTTGTACAAATGAATGAATGACTTAATGAGTGAATGCTACAGTAGCGCTGAAGGCCCGTACAAAGTTTTGAAACGGATCAATGATTTCGTCTACCGCATACAAAGAATTGAGAAACCACACAATAGAAGAGTAGTTCATTTGGAGAGGCTAGCAGCGATTGGATAGAGAAATTTCTCTGATCGACATCAAAGCAAGCAGCCACACATATATGTAAACAGCGAAGCTACCCTACAAAACTCGCTACGCGCAAGCGAGTGCTCCAGAACTAACCACAATTGATACAAATAATATAGTTCAATTAAAATTGCGATGTCCTAGGACTGGATCATATACTCCATCTCATCATTACATCAGAGTAATCCATGGAGTACCCAGTATGACACAATTAACATTGCGATGTCCTACAACTGAACCATATACTCCAGCTCAGCATTACATCAGAGTACTCCAGGATTACACAAGTGGACCACATGATCCAACGATTTTGCAGGGTAACAGCAAAGAGAATATTTCACAAACAAACATGTAGGCAGCAGCTGAGAGAAGAATTTATTACCCAAACATACACAACATACTCATATATAAACACGCATATACCTAGAAGACAAAACGTGAATATCAGATACAAACAGGAGAAATAAATAAGCAGCTGTTCGCGAAAAGTCTAGGCCATAGGAGAAATATGCGAATGAAGCAGCAGAGAGTATAAAAGCAGCGCAAGCTGAGGAATAATTAATTAATTTGATTTAAACACTATTTTAGTGAAGTACGCGATCATTGTAATTGTGAAGTACTGCTACTACAGTAGAGTTGTAAATAAAGACCATTTTGCCATACTGAATATTGGAGTTATTTATTCGACAGTCAGCTGTTCGAACGTTAACAGGATTTCCCCAGAATTCGTTACAATGTATACATTAGGGTGTCCCCTTATATGAACGAAATATTTCGTTTTGCAATTATCAAAACGCATACCCTCTAATTCGGTTCAGTATACAAGCCTCTGCTTAAATAACAAATTTTAACTTTCCACGTAAACTTTAAACCCGTGCCGACAGGGCCTCAAAATAGCAGTTTCTTTCTTCATCTAGTAGCTAGATCAACGAAAATGTTCATTGCTTTGTTTAATAATAGAAATTTGTATTAAAGATTGTTTAATTTAAATATTGTTAATAGGAATACTCAGAACATTTTCTTTTTAAAGTCTGTTTTTTACAATCTGGATACATATCTCTATGTTCTTGCACACAGCGTAAAAGGAACTGCTTTTGTTCTTCTCTGCGGTTATCAAACCATGAAGTCTTGCATAAGTTTAACAGCTCTTTCAGCTGTGTCATTAACTGCTTTTAAGCACAAAATCTTCTTTTTTGCTTCTATATAGGCCACGCTTTTCTTCCCACGAAGATATATTTTCCTGAAGGAGACTGCAGTCAACTTTTAACCTCGAAAATATATTTTGCTTCTAATAGTGATGAAATCACTCAAAGATTTTTCTAACAGTGACGGCCATATCAAGAAATAATATGGAAATATGTTCCACTTCAGGTGAAACTTTCCCCAATTTTGACAATTGTCCTGAGAAGCACCAGGCTATACTGGTTCATGTGTACGTCATACTGTGTAGAAATTGTCAATTCAATAGGAAAATATTAACGCTATATGAAAGAGGGAAGGAGACCATTATATCCGTACAAGAACATAGAACGTGAATATGTCATCACTGCGCTCCTCCGATGTCATTATGACATTTTGTATTTATATATTCAGAAAATCCCACAGCCTGTAAAACGAGATTTTACATAGAAAGGCATGCTTTAATGAAAATGCCAAATTGGACTAAGATTTCGACTGATTCAGAGATTGTGATCGCAAACCCTCGAGTTTTAGTCGGTCCTGTCTACTTTCTGCTCCAGATTTCAGCTCTGAAGTCCTATAAAAAGATTTGGATGGAGAACGCTTCCTACAAAACATTTAAATGTTATTTTAACGAGTTCGACTCTAAGATATAAATGAACTTTAAAATTGGGCCGATAATGTGATGAAGTTATGTTAACAAAACGAATAGCTTTAAGTGTCAATCATTTGCAAAATTCTAAAAGTCGATAGTCCGCCATGCAAATATAACACATTTTCCAATTTGATTCAAACCACTATCAATACATGTATAACTTTGAAAACATATCTTTAGAATTATCAAGAAATTACAAAAGAAATTAATTCAACAAAAATTATTGCAAGTCGTTCGATAAGTAGATCGTTTTAGTGAAGTCAGTCTCGATATAGTCCAATTCTCGTTAGAATCCGAACTGGCTCGGCAGTTCATTATAAATTTGGTGACAACAGCTATTAAACGTGAACAACCATGCGCCTTTTCTAAAAATGAATTCGAACCAAGCTAAGTTTTCCGTGCTGCAAGGCGACGAACGACGGACAACATTTTTTGAATATCAACTCGTCGCTTAGATTTATATTTTGATAGGTAAAACAAGTTAACTTTTCGTATTGATAGTGGGGCAGAGATTTCGGTACTTCGTTACGAACATTCTTGTGTAAAAATAAATCTAATGCTATTTATTTTGACAGCAGTTAGTTACCGAAGGTAACCTACCATTTTCTAAGCCCAGCTTTTAGATCCTATTCAATTTAAAGTGGCCAAGACCGAATTCGATTGTTTTATTAAAAAGACTGGGAATTTGTAGATCTTCAGAATCATCCGCGTGGCGATCTCCTCTTGCATTTATGTACCCAAAAAAAGACTGCTAATGACTGGCGTCCTTGTGGCGAAATTTAAAAGACTAAACGTAGTAACAGTTCCTGATCGTTATCCTTGCCCGCATATCCATTGACTTCAAATATGAATCTTCGAAGGGCAAACTATATTTTCAAAAATTGATTTATTTAAAGCGTACCATCCATATACCAAGCGGTGGCTAATAAGAGTATATAAAACGGGCCAATCCGAACACCTCTTCGGTATACGTTTGGGAATTTTTACGAGATCCTTTTGGGTTTAAGGAACTCAGCTCAAACATTTCAAAGGTTTTATAATGAGGTTATAAGTGGGCTTGATTGAGTTTAGAGTGCTCGTTTCCTATATAAGTGATTAGATCGAAAACGATTGACTGCTGTATAGCGAGTCGTGAAAACGAACATGCAACCATTTAAAAGATTTAGAGTATATCTTTTTGAAGATGGTTTGTTTCACGTGGTAGGAAAGAGCCGAAACGGTCTAAATATTAGACCGAGCAATGTATTTTTTTGGTGTTAGCAGTATTGAATTTTTTGGGCACAAGTATTTCTAGTTCTGAGGATATTAAGACCTCGGATGAAAAACAGCAGGGGCCTACGTAATTTTGACGTCGGAAAAATATTAAGCAGAGCAACAATAAATTTATCGGAATGTAACTAGTTACCATAGGTATATTCGAAATCATGCTTAGAGCTACACCAATATCCTATAATGCTCTTGTGAACTGGTTTTAATAGAACCAACCACAGTAAAACGTGATAAAACATTAATATGGGATGACGACATCAACACAAAATAAGTTTTTGAATGTCAATTAAATAAAAACACTTTGTCTGCATCTAAAAGTATTATTAAATCATTTTAATTAAAGATGCAAAGCTTTCGTTTAAATGTTAGAGTGCATCAAATACAGCTAATTTGGTGGATTCAGTAGAACAAGCGCTTCTTTAATGGCAAGATCTGATCCAATACGATTCTATTCCAAAAGCTTTGCTCTATCAGAAGATCAAAGTAAGTGCCTTTGATCGAGAGTTGATTAGCAATATATTTGAAATATAAAACCTTGTCGATACTTTTGAAGGAATACAGTTGTAACAGTTTTTGACTATTCATAAATCCTTTGGTTTTCCCTTAATTCAAAAACGAGCGTAGTCCTAACAAACGACGGCATCTGGAATTCTTGCGCCATTCACTAGCGATATACAATATGTTAAGAAAAAAAGGAGAAGAATGAATGTGGGTAGCTGACACATTGTCACGAGTTTTGTGAGATATATTGCTTTGCGAAAATTTCGATCTAAAAAAGGGCACTGTTAAATAAAGAATCGTAACAACAGGGAGCAACAACGAAAGACATGAACTTAATGATATATAATCTTGCCACAACAATTTTCAAAACCTTAAGTTAATCAAAATTCCTTTGTTAATTTTTACATCTGGGTGCGACTTTTCAGGAGAATGTCCGTACGCCCGCTGATGTCGTAAAAGCACGTATCATTTGATATTTGGACATGGAACTTCTCGCCTCATCCTGGTACTAAGCTACGACCGAAACTAATAGGTTAAAAAGGGTATTTGTCGTTGGCCAATTATCTGTAAACACATTAATTTTAGTGGCCAAAGAAAATGATCTGTAGTTGATCATAAATCAAAGTTTTCGTCATAAGAAAGTCATACCTATTAGCAAAATTACATCCAAAAGGTAGATTCGAGCATATTCATTTGGATATTGTAAGACCTTGACCCATTTCCAGTAGGACATCGTTATATTTTTACTATATTGACAGGTTTTCTCGTTTGCCTGAGCATATGCGCTAAGAAACATTTCTTCGCAATCTTGCAAGAAGAATTTTCCAGTGAATATATTTCTTTCGTTTGGATTTCCATGTAATATTACTACTGATCAAGCTCTCAGTTTACATCGAAAAACATATTGTTTTTCGGAATGACAAATGATTTCATGTGGAAGTCACCATATTAACACGTCTCCCTACCATCCCCGCAGCTAAACGAGAATGGTGTGAACACGTTTTCAGTACACAGACAGTGCTCTAAGTCTTCATAATGGCTAGGGAAGTGGATTAGAAGGATTGTACGAAGAATTACGACAATATACTTTTTTGTTAGCGCGATCAACTTTTTAAATGAAGAATATTTCACTACACCAGCTGAATAGGTTTTTGGTCAAATATTTAAGTGTTTACCTGGTGAGCTCGTTGTCTCAACTTCTGATAAACAAATTGCGACAAGATGTTTTGAGCATTTACGTGTAACATTTTAGAAATTTTTCACAATCAAATCATTGAACATCATCAAAATTCTTCTGGAATTATTATGTTCCCTAAAAGTTTTAGAAAGATTGTACATATTTGTTTTGTCGCTACGTGTGGTAAACCAGACATTCTTTACAACATATCCGTTACGAGGGACCTTATAGAGTCAATTGCAAAAACGGCCATTATAAGAAATTTTAAAGAATAGAAATAAAACCATGACATTAAAATTATTTCCTATTGATCGTTTGAAACTGCTAGTGGTGGATTTTGCGCACTGGTTTACTAAAACAAAACCGAAAACAACTCCGATAAGATAATCGTTTAATTTGATGATTACATTATCTTAGAGGAGGGAGTAATTAGGGTCTTTGTAATAAAAAAAAAAAATAAATGCAAGGAGCGATAAACCTCCAATAGATCTAAAGGCCGAGCTTCTCTCCAATTTGCGTCGTTCTCCTCTTGATTTCCCAAAAATTGGCCGGCGGGACTACAAGTCTTTATGCCGACTCCGAACGGCATCTGCAAGGCAGATGAGTTTCACTGAGAGCTTTCATGCAGTAATACACCCGGAGCGCTTGCCAAACACTAGACCAGGGGCGACCCCGCTTAGAAAAATTTATTCTAATTGAAAAACCTTATCACTATCACTATTTGTTTATTTTAAATATTTTATGTATTCAAATTTGTTTTAATTTTCAATCTTGAATTTGATAGTTTTTCAAAAAGTTTCATTCGGTGGGTATGATTCTCGCCGAATATAAATTCAACTTCAATAATTATTCTTTTTAAAAATATCTCTACAATATCGTTATCCTACAACTTCTACATCATTAGGAGCTTACAAGCACAGACCAACAAATAACATTAGGAGTATTCTTAAACCCTTACAAGATCCGTCGTTTTGGCGCTTTTTGTATTTTGTGCTTAAGACTTCATGAAAAGGTCATAGACCATCAATAACTTGAGCCGAACTTTGGCTGCTCTATAAGTTTCCTCGCCTTCGAAATTGACATCGCTGGTCTTCACCGGCCATTGGCGTGCACTGTGAAAATATAATCTAAATAGCAGCAAGTTTGTACTACAAAGAATGAAAGAAGTTGGTATTTAACTAATGGTGTAGAGTATCACCTAAGGAAAAAACAAAAACTGTTCCTAAAAGATATTAATTTAGCTTGAAATCTCAGAAGCTGAATGAAGTTGGTTGGTGTCGAAATAATACTAAGCACAATGAATAAAATACATTTTCTTATAATTTGCATAAATTATCTTATGGACAGCGCGTCAGCACGAATTACAGGAAGTCAAATGCAAAGTAAACATAAGGAATAACAATAAATAAAATGAGAGAAGCAAACAAAGAGAAAGAAAAAAGTTTGCATATTTTAATGTGATATTCCGATGTAAAAATTATGCAGTCACAGGTCATAAAGAATTTACATACACTAAGTGTACCTAGATCGTAGGCGATGAGCCAAGGTGGGGATCTGGTCATAATACCTTGACTTTCTATTATAGCTATGGAAATTCATGTTAGGGCCAGCTCTGACACGTGGTGGCTACAATCTTTCTACCATACGAAACATAGGGGTTTCCCAGCAAAGATTTTATCACTAATGGTGATTGACAGCACCTTGTTGCAAATTTGCAGAAAATCATCATTATTAACCCAAGAGGTTTAGGCAGTCTTAGTCTTTATAGTTTTTTTTTACAGTACATGTTGTAAATATTACTTGCTCAATCTCGAATGCAGAATATCAAAATACATAATCCAGCACTAACTAACTCTCAACCAATCATAATTTCAACAATGCTGATTTGGGTAACTCCCGGCCGATTAATTTCTTTTGTTTAAACAGGGTTTTTTTTTAACCACCTGTAGTGGGGGTGGTGGGTGGGGGGGGATGAGTGGGATCGTTACCCCGTGACCGGGCTTTTCAGGGGCCCGGGATCTCGTAATCCTCTACAAGCTTTTTGTTTACCGAAAATCAACAAGACCAGACCTTTAATCACCTCCTTAGATTGTAATCGTTTTAAATTTCAACAAATTTTATAATACTCTTAACGTGTCTCACTAGAGCTTACGATTTATTCTCGTAACACAAGCGAGATTTTCGAGACGGCCGAGATATCGTGAACTCGAACTTCTCGCTAGATTATCGTGTTTCGAGATTCCTCGTAAAAATCTCGCGAGCTTTCCTCGACATTCTTACTTATCGCTGTATGAAGTATTTATACACTTGTTTTTTTTTACATGTGAATTTTCATTAATTATATTCCTTCATGACATTAACTCAAAACACATTTATTATACATATAATTTGCTCGCATATTTATTTTTCAACAAGACAATCAAGAAAACGCTTCTCAGCGAGATTCTAGAATCTCGAATTACTCGAAGGCTACGCGAGATTCTCAAATCTCGATTTCTCGTAAGGCTCGCAAGATTCTAGAATCCCAAATACTCGATAACACTCGTCTTCTCGACTTTCAATTCAATCGCGCATCGGCAATATTCTATACATTTGGGGTTTTTTACTTGTGTTTTGCGACATTTTACGCTTGCAGTTCTCCAGAAGAGTTTCGAGAATCTACGACCTTTTACGATTAATGTCGAGATTCGAGAGATCTCGCGACGCCTTACGAGTAATTCAAGATTTTCAGAATCTATCGCGAGAAATCTCTTCTCGAACATGTTCGAAAATCGCGTAAGCTCTAGTCTGCCCCCATAAGGTGGTTGTTGGTGTTCTTCATACATCAGTCAAGATTTCAATGTATTTTATTATCCTACATTCGGCTAAAAAATTTTTGACAGTATTAATGAAAGGAACTATTATTCTGCAGTCGAGGGATACTACGATCGATATCGAAGTTTAAAAACTCAGAAAATTTGATTTCTGATTTTAAATCTGATTCAAAATCAATGGGAAAACATTTTATGCGAAATGCAAAACAGTCACGCACTGGATTGGTAATCTCACTAACGTAAATTCTGACAGTTCGAAAAGGAAAAGCTACAAAAGAAGTGTTTAAGATGTTGAAGAGGAACGAGATTGATTCAACGACGATAATGAGACGGATTTCACAAACACACCTTTTTGGATGATAGTTGATCGTTTATGTGCAGGTATTATCAACGTTTGCTGTCATAAAATTTGATAGAACACCGTTCTGTTTTGTTGCCATTTTGAATCCGGGATAGGTTTCTATACGATAAAATGCGGTGCAATTTGTCAGCAAATACAATTCAGAGAAGCGTTTCACGGAGAAGTTTAGAGATGAAGGTGATATCACTTGAGCTTACAATTTTTTCCTAACTTGTGTTGCGTTTACGTGAACTTTGTTCACCATACTGGTACGAATAGCTACTGGCTGAACCTTCCTTCAGTGTCCTTTGATAAAGAACTCCATTCGCACTGTGTTCAACTCCAAGACGACTTCAGGACTTGGCATGCATCTATATTAAGCATCAACAGCGAGACAGTTGGGAATTTTGACACGTAGTCAGTGAGATTATTTAGCAGGTGTTAATGGCCTAGCAAAGGCCCCCTGTGTGTATATTAAAGTCTCTTTTAAGATACCAAAGTTGCTACCAAATTTTATTTCATACAGTTAATGCATATTTAAATAAAACTCTGATAAGTAATAAACTGTACTGTATTTTGTCATCTTCAGTTGTTCACAAGCCTCCTACATTCCCGATTTTTAAGGTTGAATATTTCTCTCAATCAATTAATAATTTTATTTTCTAACAAATATATTAAGAATTTATGAAGAATATTTACTCATATGTTGATCGGTATTGTGTAGGTAATTAAAGTTCTATATAATGCATTGAATATAATATACATGTGTGCATTTTAAGCGCTTAAAATATACCAATGTATATACAAATGCATATAAATATGTAACACGATGTAATTTTGATTTTGAGTATTTTTTTTCATATTTAGTATGGGATGGTCCTGTATTTTTTTTGTTTTTTGCCGTGGGCCCGATTTTTCTCTCGGCGGCCCTGGTTTTAACCCTGAGTATTTGTTGCCATTTTTGCAGAATTTGTCTGGCTGTGTAATGTTTATTTTTTGAAAGGCCTGAATACACTTATTGTTGGGGTACTGGCAAAATACTAAAAGTACCATAAAATCGGAAACAAGTATTCGGTAGTAAAATCCATAAAAAGATTTAGCAAAAAAACTTGAATCGAATGGGAAAGAATTTACAATTAATAAACATTCTTGCTCTTTTTCCAAGGTTCCGAGCTGAACTTTGAAGCTGAAATTTTTATTTCAGACCGACTTTGGACGTTATTTCGGGACTGTCTCTGTACCACGTCGTCACCCTCTATCGGATCTACCCGTTCGCAGATCATGTCCCAAATATGTCTAGACTATTTTGTGCAGACCTGTTTCGTAAGGAGTGGGACTGGTTATGTGATTCATTTTTCTAGATCGGTACCCGTTTCTGGATCCCTTCGACATCATTTCGGGAGGTTTTTCGAGAATAATTGGCGACTGTTTTCTTGGAATTATCTTACGCATAGTCTTAAATCTTCTGGCAGGAATTATTTTGATTGAGAATTATAAATTTTCCGGGAATAGTTTGAAGGAATCATATCATTGGTATCATTTCAAAATGTGTCGACGGAAATCGATTTGGGACCACTTTGAAATCATTGTGTGTTGCTAACGAAATAGTTTTCAAAACCGCTTTTCGGGAATATCTTGCGGCTCTGCGACGCAATAAAACCAAAACCGGTGAAGTAGATTAGTCCAACACGCAAAATTTGACAGGCACTCATAATCCGGCCCATTAATTTTATAAGGTAGTATACTGGAGAGAAGAATTTTTTTGGTACTACTTTGTAGCTACTTTTTTACTACCTTCGTAATGTAATGTGCGGAAAGGAGCCTAAGCTCGATATACCTCCACATTGGAACACGGCGACATGAAAGAAGGAAAGACAGAGGAAGTGGGAAAAGGAGAGGAAGTTGGAGCGAAGTGTGGACGGAGAAAAATGGAAAGTGAGAGTACAAATAAGAATAGCGGGTAATGATTTGAGACATTTAGGTAAAATACGGTCCTGCATTATACTAACGATAGGTTAGGAGATAAGGATAGTTGTTAATCGAGAAGGTGTGTGAGTAATAATTGAGATAGATTTGGAACGAGCTTGCAAAGTAATAGGGGCCCAAACTGCGGGAGCCTTCACGGACGAGCATTTAAGTGTAACATCTCAGGGAACTTAAATGAGATCGAAGAATGTCGTGTTAACACGAAAATTCAAGATGGAGAGGAAATAGACCCGAGACACGAGGGTAAGAGAGTAAAGAGCATGTTGGATAAATAGAGAAAGTCAGAAGAATATCTGCTGAGATTTGATCATACGGCTGGGATATAGCTGTTTAACAGTAAAATTTTGGATATAACCGGAAGCTTTGCGTGTTTTGCCTTAATTAAACTAGTTGCAGAAGCTCTGATTTGTTGACAGCATTCGGTTGCTTATGTTAAAACCCTCCGTCCCTATAAACCTTTACACACCGACACCACCTCTATCCTGCTCACAGTGAGCCTTCTTGAAACGATTAGTATTACATAGATAATTGGTTGGGTCCTTGGGACGCAGTACTGCTGTCAGTCCCGAGACTTCGTCTTACAAACCTCCAATATTCATTCGCAACTTCTTGATCTTTTCCAGATCTACAGCCATCTCATTGTCGTCAATCACATTTTTTAAGATTCCTATTTGTGGGGGACTATGTGATAACTAACGAAAGATCCTCGTCCATGTCGTTTATCCTTCCTTAAAACTTTATCCTTTTGCTCTTCAAGAAAAGAAATAACCCTCCCATAAAAGTAAATATAGACCACGAGCATTATTTCCACTACCGTGTTTCTTCGTGATTTACAGAAAGGCGAGTG
>JARSSU010027870.1:0-21545 GCA_029619165.1 Eurosta solidaginis
TCAGCTGCCAGTTGACGCAGTTACGATTTCTGCGCTCACGATGAGATATCTGGCGAGCTATGACAGCTTCCTGCCATACGTGTGGGGGCGTCTCCGTTTATTGTGCAGAACGTCGTTTCGTCTATTTGATCCGCCAACATCTCACCCCTACTGTCCGCGCCCCAAGTTTGAATGCCATAGGTCGTGATGGGCATTGAAATCGCCTAAGATAATGCGATTGTTGCCAGTGAGTAAGGCCTCGATATTAGGGCGGTATCCACTGGGGCAACAGGTGACAGGAGGGATGTAGATGTTGATGATTTCTAGATTTGCATCGCCTGACCGGACAGATAGGCCTTGACGTTCTAAGACATTGTCCCTGCGGTCGATGCCAGGATCAAATATATATATTGCACAGAGTGGTGTATAATAAACGCGAGGCCGCCTCCATTTCCGCTCTCGCGGTCTTTCCTGTGGACATTATAACCAGAGCAGGTCTGCAATGCAGATCTTGCTGTGAGTTTAGTCTCTTGAATCGCAGCAATGCGGATGTTTGTGCCGCTTCATGAATCGACTATCTCCGTAATCTTCCCAGTTAGTCCATTACAGTTGAACTGCAGATTCTGAAGTGCATGAGGGGTGACGCCGCCACTCTAGGGGTAAGTGACGGGGTGACTACGCTAGGTTGTGAGGCCAGGACGCAATTGCTGTTGTGGCCTTGGGACTGGGCGCCCTTGGGCAAGCATTGGGGTACCCGGATGATTTGGGTTTGCGACCTGCAACATGGCGCGATGAAACCCGTCGAGGGGTTGCCGTCGCGGAGACCAGAACATCTAGGAAGTGGCACCACCCAAGGCAGGAGCTGCATTGAGCGGATGTCGCAAACCTATATATTCTGTGCTGGCAGACGGTGCAAACGGAGGCAGGGACTAAGAGTCTGTTTTCCCTGACCTGCACGATTGCTGCCAGAAAAGAGGGGGGGAGAAGAAGACGGGGGCAGGGCTGATGCTCAGCATTGCTACCAGCTCTACTACGAAGGTAGTAGTTATGAGTGGTATCAGCTGTTTGAGTTGTTGGCGCCGTGGGGCGCGAGCAGCAGCGGGTACTTGTTGTGGCTTGCTGAGTCAGCGAAGCTGCTGGAAGGTAGTGGGGATACGCTTAGGCGTAGACTACGGGACGCCCTTGGGCGTGAGCAGCAAGGAGCCACAAAAGATTTATAAAAGTTACGTGGACGTCGGGTTTTGGGATCAAGCCCAGAACAACCTGTCCGATGCAGCCATCCCTTGCACGAGACACACTGAACAGAGTATGACCGTCCTAAAAAGATTCTTTTCTGGCAAATGCAGCAAAACCATTTCTCAGGACTCAGGAGACGGACCCGATTGGTTCGATACCTTCCGGATAAAGAATATGTAGCAGTCCTGCTGCAAGGAGCTGCTGGGAGGATGACAATTTGTGGGAGGGACGAAACAAATTAAATGGGGTCACACTGAAATGACAGTCCTTGGTCGGGAAAAATCCGAGTCGCTCCGGTACATAGAAACCGACTGCCTTGGAAGCTAAAGTCATATCCACTCTTATATCGCTACCAGAACGGACTACAATGTCTTACAACAGGCTTCGATAAAGACCTTACGAGGATTGGACATATGGGAATCGCACTCAAAGATTCGATATATAAGTTTTCACAGACGTATCAAAATGGCTTGCGGAGCGAAAGCGTGAGTCTTTGCAGCACTTCCGGTCAAGTGCATATCTTCCAGACTCAGCGGAGTGGCTCTGTGTTGACATAGAGTTTCCCTTATTCAGGTGCCGAGGTATCTTTAACAAAAAGAAAGACAACGAGCAAGCCGATGAGTTAGCACGGCGTGAACTAGCTCTGGACGTCTCAGATGTGGAGGAGATCGTTGTACCTCTGTGATTATCCAGAGTCGCTTCACAGCGCTGGCTTAGAGAGGCTAACAATAAGTGGAAACATTAGTTTGCTCCGTAGAGGTTTTTTAGAGCACGTGGCAACCTACACGAAAAACGATCTACAACTGTTTTAAAATTGATCTCCTATAAACAGTGGCTGCTGTTTTTTAGTAGGCTAGTCGATGCTCCATTCAAACAATTGAGGAACTTCCTGAAGTTCCGACAGCATATAACTGCCGATAGTTTGAAACCTAGTGTGTGCTAATGCTGGCATTCGCACAGGTAGTGTAAGTAATCCTAAAGTTTTTCTTTTCTTTGCCATCCTCTGTCCTCCTACAATCGAAAGTCGCCAAATTTGCTTGGTTATCTTAAAAGTATCGAGGAGTATCAGCTGGAGACCGCTTTCTTCTGGAAGCTGCTATAAATGTAATTTTTGATTAATGTGAGTGGATGATGCAAATCGACCGCCTCCACAGCATGCAGCAATGCCCTTGCATTTAATGAAAGTACTAGCCACACCAATGACACCGATATAACATATCTGCAGAACTGGCCCAAGTTAATATCATTTCTTTTATATATGAACTTATATACATGTAGGTTTGTATGTACCTATTTGACAGCCAAAATTTCTCAAAATTGTTTGCATACTTTTTAAATTCAAAAATTGCAATATTCGGTTAGTTGCACGTTTGTTGCCAACGAACTTTAAATTAGATGGACTTAAATGCTACGTGTCACATATTCATTAAATGTGCACACAAACAGCGACGACGTCTGTTGTGGTGATTCAAGGGGTTGTGTAGCGCAATATATAGCTTCTCCAACCAATTGTCAACCTCACCTTCGAGCGCAAATCCCGTTTCACTAACAGACGAGCTCTGGCGACCCCAAGCTCCCTGCATGGACTTGGGGTGGGGAGGAGGATGGCCTGAGGTTTAATGTGGCCATATAATTCGGTGGTTCCCGAGTCTGTCGGGCCAGCACCTAATGTGCTGTGTTACCTGGAGCGTATCGGATCTGTACCGACGAAGGCCATCACATTTGCGATACACCTCTCCTCAAAGCCTTCGGGGAGTAACTATCGCTACAACACACAACAACAACGGGCATGCTGTGCGAGAAGTAACTATATTGATATGTACAGTGATTTCTTTATATTTGTACGAGCAGACCCGCAGACGATGTTCTAGCCATAAATTTGTTCTATCTGCATACATTTTAGTAAGCTTTTTCGTCTAACTCTGTCCTCCCCCTCTTCACTTTTTTCCTAACCCCTGTTATTCACTCCTCTCTCCGTCTTTTTTTCGCTTCTTCCATATCTACCTTCGTCTTATTCTCTTCCTCGTCTCCCTCTCCTCCTCTTTTCTCTATCTCTTAAGTTCTTGATCCTTATTTGTCATCAACAGAGGTGGTATGTACTTTGTTCCAATCCCATTCCGATCCCAGTTCCCCTCCGAGTCTCAGCCTCCAGTGCCTAGTCCTACTCTCATTCCCAGCCCGTCCTCTTGTCTCCAGCGTCCGGAAAGAATCTCGTTAAATAGCTGAATACATACAAGGCGAAATGGTGTGATCTAACGCAACTAGTGTCCGTGTGAACAATACGAAAGTGAAGCCGGGTCTACACGGTGTGCTGTTGTACTGTTTATAGGTCGTGTGCTATTCCAATCCGGCCAATAATCTCTTATGGCTAAAAAAAAATAGCCTTCGCAGGCATATTATAAGTTTTGCCAGGTTTGATGCGCTATCGAATATCACAATGAAAATTCTTAAGCTCTAGTCACACTTTCATTGATATCCATATTACGCACACATCCTAGTGTTACCCTGATCCACGTTTTTTGGCCTATATCCGAACCCTTGTCACCAATAGGTATGAAAACTACCCTGAACTAAAGCACTCCTCACAGCCTTCATTGATACCATATTGTATAAAACTGTCTAGGCGTACACGGGCCCACGTTTTGGCTATGTCTCGAGGCCCTAGTCACCCAGGGGTATGAAAATACCCTCTACTAAAGCACTCATCAACAGCTTCATTTGTTATCCATATTCTATAACAAATTCTAGGGGTACCGGGTCCACGTTTGGCCTATATATCGAGACCCTAGTCACCCAGGGGTACGAAAAATACCCCGTATCAAAGTACTCATAAACAGCTTCCATTTAATACCCATATTGTACAAACACATCCCAGGATTACCCAAGTCCACGTTTTGATCTCAAGACCCTATCCAGAACGGGATAAAAAGTATCCTATGTCCGTCTCCTGGTTCTAAGCTACCTCTCCGCCAATTTTCAGCCCAATCGGTTTCATCATTCTTGAGTTATAAATAGTGTACTAACACCACTTTCTGTTATACATATATGGGCAAATCCCAAAAACTTTTACTTTTTTGGATACTCGGTTTTTACACACGGCTAAAAATTTAAGGCAGAAAAAAGTACAGGACATTAGTTTGATCTTTGACTATCCGATCTGATGAGTTTTAAAAATCAAGAAAGTTGATAGTAAGTTTTTGCAAAACTTCGAAACGTAAAACGTGATTTTTACACTGAAATGCTATGGAATTTAAATTGAATGTTGTTTTTGAGACGCAGATTTTAAAAGTATGAGCAAAATTAATGTGCCCCTCCAATACGTCAAAACTATCAGCATCAAAGTAGCGATACTTTTTTTGTCATTTCAATATTGACAGTTTGTTTGCTTATAGCGTTTGAGGCAACTGAGTATTGAAATTTGGATTATGCACGATAATAGCCTATCAGGACTAAAAATACCTGGAACTCCAAATTTGATGTGCCCTTTCAGTTTTGAAGGTAGAGGCAGAAGAGTGGAAGCACTGGTTGCGTAATTTTTTTCAGGAGCATGTTTTTTTGTGGGCACAGCTACAATTTACTTTTATCACTTCATGCCGTTTGATAATTTTTTCTCTACACCACAGTAGTATACCAATCATTGCCTCATCTGGAAATATTCACCAAGGAATGTTATTGATGTTTGTCCATGGGGAAAATATACTGTCACGGATATTAGCATCACTAAGTTATCCATCACTAAGGCGATGCTAAGGCCATGCCAAGCAGTATTTACGTTAATAATCAAATCAAGTATACACATATATAAGGCAGCCCAGAGAGATGTCACACACAGATGCATTACTTATACGCCTATGTGCGCGCGAGAGACTGTAAACTACAAACATTCACATCAATAATTCAATCATTATGTATCTACATAAACGAATAAATAATTTCGTCTACACATATGTACATGTACGAATACGAGCAGCGGAGAGTCAATGCGCAAAACACATGCATATATCTGAGAAGTTTGAGAGCTACTGGACTAGTAGATTCTGGAAGCGCCTAAAAGATGTATAAAATTGTGCAATTTTAGTTATAGCTGAGAAGTTTGAGAGCTCATGGACAATGCTAGTACATTCTGGAAAAATGCGAACGAGGAAACCAAAGGGCATAAAAGGCAACAGATGTAGAGGCGCTGTAATTCAGTTTGAGTTGAGCTATCAATCAGTTTGATTAAGCACGCGATCTGGCGGCCAATAGTAGAGTTTCATTTGAGTTATCAATCAGTTTGGTTATTAAGCCAGCGAGTAGCAAAGTATAAGTGTTATTGTGAAGTACTTTAATAAAGGCCATTTTTCCATTGTTCAATATTGGAGTTATTTATTCAACAGTTTAGTGATTCGAACTTAGCAAAAGATTGCAAATAAGGGGAATTGCACAAATCGTACAATTGGTGTCAGAAGAGGAATTGTTGAATAAATTCTAGAGGACAACAAGGACATGGCAAAGTTAAGTGAATTGAAGATCCCGCAACTGAAGAAGGAGTTGGAGAACCGTGGATTGAATACAACCGGCATTAAACTCGAACTTCAGGCACGACTACGAGAGGCAATGGAATTAGAAGGAATTGACGTGGAAGAGTATGTCTTTCATCTTGATGTGCGATGAGACAACAAAAATTGGAGGAGAAAAATGAAACACCGCAGACATTGGCGAACACAGACTTGAACATGATATTGGCTGCAATATCGGCACAAATGTCCGAAATGTCATCACAAATATCCACCAACATGTCATCTCAACTGGAATCGCAAAAGACAGATATAACATCTAAGATGGAAACACAACTAGAAGAACAGAAAAACGTATATGTCATCTCAACTAGAAGAACAGAAAACGTATATGTCATCACAGATGGAATCCCAAGAGACACGTATAACATCAAAGATTGAAGCACAAGAAACGCGTATTTCGGAAATGTCAGCACAAATTTCAGCACAGATATCATCTCAAATCTCCACACAACTAGAAGAGCAGGAAGCCCGTATATCATCTAAACTGGAGCGCATATGGAAGAAAAACTAACCCAGTTTCATGAAGGCTTCAGTGGTCGACAGGATAAAATCGAGGCCGAGGTGGATGCTTTGAGAGGACGTATCGAGCAGTTACAACTAAATCGTCCAGCAGTTTCAGCGAGTAATCCAAAGGTAAAAACACCATCCTTTGACGGTTCTGTTCCTTTCCAGGTCTTTAAGCTACAGTTTGAGAAGACCGCAGCAGTGAACAACTGGAATGTGGAAGATAAAGTTGCTGCACTGTTCATGGCATTGAAGGGGCCTGCAGCTGAGATTTCTACAAACCATTCCAGAGGGCGAACGGAACTGTTATGAAGCATTGATGGGCGCTCTAGAGAGACGATACGGAACTGAGCATAGGAGACAGATATACCAAATGGAGTTGCTGAACCGCTTCCAGAGGCCTGGTGAAACATTGCAAGAGTTTGCGTCGGATATTGAAAGGCTAGCACATTTAGCGAATGCGGATGCACCCGTGGAATACACTGAAAGGGTAAAGATTCAGAGCTTTATAAATGGCATACGAGATGTGGAAACGAAGCGGGCTACATATGCGAATCCAAAACTAACATTTGCTGAAACGGTATCGCATGCTCTGATTCAGGAAACAGCGTCGCTTCTGTGTAAGCCAGTTTTCAAAGCACGCCGTGTGGAAGTAGAAAGGCCAGAGTGGGTAGACACAATTTTGGAAGCACTGAAGGGATCTCAACAGAAGAATGACCGAAGTTATAAATGTTTCAAGTGCGGCAACCCAGGTCACATTGCACGTCATTGCGATCTTGGTCCTAATAGTTCCAACAATGTGGGTGGCCGTAAACGCAAAGCTGGCGGAAATGAGCAAGAGCGTGTCGGATGTAAAGAACGAAAACTTGCCCCGGCTATTGAATGTCCTGTGATATCTGTGTCGCAGATTGGAAGGAAATCAAGCAGTCTTACCATCAGAGGGAATGTGGATGGTAAAGAGCGTGTACTGACTGTAGATACGGGGGCATCTCATTCCTTGATCCGATCTGATTTGGTCTACAGGAGATTAAAGTCATTACCTGGAGCAAGGTTGCGTACGGTCACTGGCGAGTATAATCAAGTCCAAGGCGAAGTGGTATGTGAGGTATTAATTGGAAAAGTCATGGTTCTACACGAATTCGTTGTGGCGGAGATCGTTGATAAAGTCATATTAGGAGTGGACTTCTTGGTTGACCATGACGTCAGGATCGATATGCGGAGAAAATGATGCGCTATAAGAACCAGGACATACCACTTAACTTTAGTATGGAAAAATGGTTCAGCAGTAATCGGGTACTGGTGGAGAAGACTCGACGAAGGCCACGAAATTCAAAGGTAAAGGTTGATGGAACAAATGGGCCAAACAAATCAAAACCGAAGGTACCTGTGAGAGAAACACTGGCATTGAAAAGCCCTAACGGACGTACTAAAACGAAGAAAGAATGCAAGGGTGGTTTCAAGCCAAGGCACACTACTGTTGTGAAGCGTCGGAACGATACTGATTATGCAAAGCAAATCCGTCCAGCGCAAGCACTGCGAAGTAGTTCTTCATTGGCCGAGCAACAGAGTGCGAGGGAACGATCCAGGATAATGAGTAGTAAGATGAAACACAGGTACGACAAGGAAAATAATTCGGAAGGTTTCCGGGAGGGAGATTTGGTGCTGCTATACAACCCACAACGAAAAAAAGGTTTGTCCCCGAAATTGCAGTGTAACTGGGAAGGCCCATACAAAGTTGTAAAACGGATCAACGATGTAGTGTACCGCATACAAACCACTACCAAACCACGAACCAAAATGAAAGTGGTTCATTTGGAGAGATTATCAGCGTTTAGATCGAGAGATTTTTCTGATCGGGCCAATCAGACTTAGGTGGAGGGCAGTGTCACGGATATTAACATCACTAAGTTATACCATCACTAAGGCGATGCCAAGGCCACGATAAGCAGTATTTACGTCAATAATCAAATCATGTATACACATATATAAGGCAGCCGAAAGATGTCACACACAGATGCATTTACTTATACGCCTATGTATGCGCGAGAGACTGTAAACTACAAACATTCACATCAATAATTCAATCATTATGTATCTACATAAACGAATAAATAATTGCGTCTACACATATGTACGTATACGAGCAGCGGAGCGGCAATGTACAAACACATGCATATATCTTATCTGAGCTGTCACAAGAGAGAGCAATAATTTGTGCACGTAGTTGTGGCTGGCGATTTTGTGGCCGAAACTAACTAGTAACTTCTGGAAATCGAAGAGCCTAGAAGTATGCAGCGTAAACTATAAAAGCGGGGCAGGCGAGTAAGAAGTAATTCAGTTTGAGTTGAGCTATCAATCAGTTTGATTAAGCACGCGATCTGGCGGCCAATAGTAGAGTTTCATTTGAGTTAGCAATCAGTTTGGTTATTAAGCCAGCGAGTAGCAAAGTATAAGTGTTATTGTGAAGTACTTTAATAAATGCCATTTTTCCATTATTCAATATTGGAGTTATTTATTCGAACTTAGCAGAGGATTTGCAGCAAATTCGTTACAATACGAAATTTCTGACAAAAATTGGCAATCGTCAAAAAGTGAAGAAAAAAATTTGTAAACCAGGTTTTATTTAAAAGTAAATGAAAAGAAACACAAATTTAGTACAAAAATTTTTCTACACTTTTTGACGATTGCCAATTTTTGGCGAAATTTCTTATATTTGCCACATGTACGAACATCAATAACTTTTCTTGCGTGAATATTCCCAGATGAGTCAATTGATGGTATACTACTGTGGTGTAGAGAAAATATTAACAAACGGGTATGAAATATTTGACGGTTACCCGGTTTCATATTTTGGCCGATATCTCTAAAACCGGGTTTCGGGTTTTTTACCTAAATATACCCCACATAGATATGTAAATCCTGATAAAATTTCAACACAATCGTTTAAGAAGTGTTTAAATAAGTAAAACAATTTAAGGTTTTCCGGGTTTATATTTGTATCAATATCTCCAAAACCGGATCTCGGGTATTAAAACCTTTTTTACCTAAACATACTTCGTTCACATATCTATATGTTTTTAAACGGTTTATTTAGCTTGAGCAGAAACGATATAATATAGAGACATTGCATAGACGAAAAATCGTGTGAGGCAAACTTCACAAAATTTTAATAGGTCACATTCACCACTTACCACAGAAGAATTTGTTAAATACTACCACTGTCTGTATTTGTTATTAATAATTATTTGTACACTTTTTATTCAGCTAATGTGTTCAGAATTTTAAATTTTACTCACTAAAACTCCAATCAGTGTATTTCTGTGCTTAAATTATGTTAAAAATTGTGTTAAAGTTTTTGGTGTGGTGAAAGTGACCTACTAGAATTTTGTTACGCTCCGCTGCTTGCCACCGAAGTTCGCGCATGCAATATCTTTATATTCAAAAATTTTTGGCTTGAGTTGACAGGCTGCACGGCCGCATGCACGGCCGTTGTGAACGAATCTTGTAATTGAAATTTAAGTAACTTCCCGATAAGCTACAAGCTTGAAACTTGGAATATAGTTCAGAACCCGATGACAATGCAATAATAAGAAAAAAATCGCCGCTAGGTGGCGCAAGAATCGAGATATTCGCAAAATTCGCATTTGTGGTCCGATTTGGCTCATATTTGGAACACATGATACATGCAAGAATAGAAATCTACCTGTGAAAAAAATCGCCGCTAGGTGGCGCATGGATCGAGATATTCGCAAAAGTCGCATTTGTGGTCCGATTTGGCTCATATTTGGAACACATATTACATGCAAGAATAGAAATCGACCTGTGAAAAAAAATTCCGCTAGGTGGCGCATGGATCGAGATGTTCACAAAAATCGTATTTGTGGTCCGATTTGGCTCATATTTGGAAAACATAATACATGCAAGAATAAAAAGCGACTTATAAAAAAAAATCGCCGCTAGGTGGCGAAAGGACCGATATATTCACAAAAATCGTATTTGTGGTCCGACTTGCCTAATGCTTGGAACACGTAATACATATATACAGAATAGAAAGCCACCTATCAAAAAAATCGCCGCTAGGTGGCGCAATGATCGAGATATTCACAAAAATCGTATTTGTGGTCCGATTTGATTTGGTCCATATTTGGAACACAATACATATATGAATAGAAAGCGACCTATGATGCCCGATTTGGCTCTATTTGGAACAAATATTGCACACAGTCCAGTAGAAGTGACATCAAAATATTTTGGAGTTGGAGGAGGGACAAGCATACGTGGCGCAGAGTCGGGTAAAGTCTTTGGAAGGATTATGTATTGAGGACTTAGGTTGTAGCAAATTGTCAGGAAAGAGTCCTTGTAATAATGAGTCGCTAAATGAACTAAATAGAATGAGAAATAATATGCAATTAAATAAAGACTAAAAACTTGAAAATAAAATAATTAAAAAAAATTTTTTAAGTTAAACGGTTTTATTGAAAACAATACTTACATGAAATAATAATAATACGAAAAGCTAGAAAATAATTAGGTAGGTCCTAGGTACTAGTCATCACACTCCTTATCAATCTAGGGCGTTGATAAGACAATTAAATAAAAGCGTTGGACGCGTCATATTTCTATTGATAGTCATAAGTAAAACCAACTGAACCTTAATCAGGTTATGCTACGCCTCACATTTTTAGAAATTTCACGCGCCCAACGCTTTTATTTAATTGTCTGATCAACGCCCTAGATTGATAGGAGTGTGATGACTAGTACCTAGGACCTACCTAATTATTTTCTAGCTTTTCGTATTATTATTATTTCATGTAAGTATTGTTTTCAATAAAACCGTTTAACTTAAAATTTTTTTTTAATTATTTTTTGAAGTTTCAAAAGAATCGGTAGAAAGTAAAAAATATTTGGCGGTTATTCGGGTTTATATTTTTACCGATATCTACAAAACCGGGTCTCGTGTATCAAAAAAATTTTACATAGCTAACAGCTGCATATATCTCCATATTTTGTTAAATTTCGATATAATCGGTCCAGAAGTGTTGAAATAAGGTATATTTAACCTTGCGACCTCAATTTATATATATTTTGCTGGATCTTTAGACTATATCTTTTTGAGGCATTATGTAAGGACGAGTAACGGCGATGCACTATAGCTCCAATTTACGCCTCAATGTTCCTAACAAAAAATATTTGCTGATACCATGTTTCAAAAAAAAATTTTTTTCTCCAAAAAAACCAAAGTTTGGCGGATTTCCTCATATACACATAGATGTAATTATTATTTACGACATCACATTAGAAACTTGAAAAATAACAGTATTTCGCCACTATTTAATGAATGTTATTATACATATAAACCTTCCTCTTCAATCACTCTATCTATTAAAAAACCGCATCAAAATCAGTTTCGTAGTTTTAAAGGTTTAAGCATTCAAAGGGACATAGGGACAGAAAAAGCGACTTTGTTTTATACTATGTAGTGATGATACAGGTCTTATATATGTGTTAATCTTTTTAGAAGATCCTTCACCATTTCAATGCAGATCTAATGAAGATTTAAACACGAGAATCGGCGTCGCCGCTATAAAACTCATACCCCCAATTTCGAATACTATGATACAAAAACAAGGTACTTTTTGCAAAGCATGTAGATATGAATGATATGATTGTGTAGCTGGAGCAAATGAACTCTACAAATTTTAAATTAAAAGAAGACAAACAGAATGAAAGTAGCTTGTGCTGCCACCTTGGCAACGAAGGGTTCATTGCCTTCATTAAATGAACAAATCACACATAATCACAAAAAAAATAAAAACAACAAACTGGCAAAAAAGAAAGGATGCACTTCAAGGAAACATTGTACGTACAAAGTAGCAAAAGCTACTTAATAAAATTGCCTCAGAACATAAAGCGCATCTCTCGCGACAATACACGTAACACATTCTTGCAACGGGAACATTGCAATTGGAGATCATCACGAGATTACAATAACGTTATGTAAAGCAGTAACAGCACAAAAAAGCATCGTTGGATGCATAAAAGAAACGCAAAACAAAGTCAACGCTATCTAAATTTACAATCAGGGAACAAGAATTGAGAACATGAAACAATTACAAAACGGTGACATAACTCAACAGCAGATAATTTTGACAGACCTGCAAGTCTTAAGCGAAGTGTATTGAACAAAGGGTGATTGAACAGTTCTCTCATATAGAATCGGACAATAATGTCAAAAAGAAAAAAAACTTAACCCATGCCATAATTTTAAATTTGTCAAAGACAGTTTGTTGTACTAAGTTGGCGAGTACTAAACCGTAGAGGAATTAGGTGAATTAATGGCGTTGTAGATGTGTGTCGTGTGCATTTACTCAGATAGCCAGGCACGCTCATGGCGCCTAACTCCTCCATCACTTCGTCTAAGGACAGCAGCTGCAAGAGTCGTTTCAAGCCGCACTACTTCGCAAATAATCTTAGTGAAAGCAGACAAAACTTGCAGAGCTGGACACTGCTGGAGGCAGCGAGGCGGTCGAGATGCATCATCCACTACATCAATCAAAAGAAACAAACATGCAGATTGAAGGAGTTAGCAGTCTCCAACTCATCGAACACCTGCAAGGTAACCAAACAAATCTGGCTGAAATACGATAGTGGGGAACAGAGGACGTACTAAATAGGTCATGGAAAGGATGTAGGGACCACTGCCACAATCACGAGACACACTGAAGCACTGCCGCGTGGCCTGCAGGCCGAGAGATTGGGATCTCTTTTAACTGTCATTTTCTGGAGCTGCAGCAAAGAGGGCAGCAAAGAAACGGTCGCGCATTACCTGTGTGAATGCCCACGTCTAGCACACACTAGGGTTCTTTGTTATGGGCTGTTATGTACTGCCGGAACTTCGGTAAATAGCTAAATACTCTGTAAAAAATATCAGCAGATGCATTGGCCGTAGCGAATAGTTCGAACGAGGCACCGACTAGCCATATTCAATAGCAGGAATTGGTTCCAGAATAAATGTGCATTGAAATGGCGCCAGTGCGCTTCTTGCGCTCGTATGCTTGATGTCCAGGCGGCACAGCAACCATCCAACCAAAGTTTAGGCAAAAATCATTCACTAAACCTAAAGAAGAAATTTGCGACAGACAATCCGAATGCCATTTAAACCATTTAAATACCAACAAAAAGTCCCCTCAATATATTCTGCGTTTAATCGACTTATATAAATAACTTAAAGATTTATTCTTTCATAAGCAAAATCATTTTATACGCTATCTCAAAGAAAAATCATAACATAAAGCTAATGTAACATCTTAAAGCCGACAGCTGGTTACCTCAACAACAGAAGCGTCGTCAATCAGCACGTGAGCGATACAATGCAATATTGTTGATGCATTTGGCAAAACCAAGCGCAATTGACATTATTGTCAGAAGACCAGTCAGTTTGCAATCAACTTTTGCAAAGCACAGAAGCACAAACAATAACAATAACAATAACCACAATGCAACAACAACAATTCAGAATATATAACGACTTCAACTAAATGAGCACACAAGGCAGATTGTTTCTAGATTTCGCGAGCTGCTCTTACAATGTCGCCACTATTGTTAGCCGTAAAATTGTTTGTACCTAAAAATTAGCACGTTTTAGCTTTAGTATTTTTGCAACAAATTTATAAATTTTTGTTTGGGCATGACATATTCATTTGTGGAGCATTGATGTATTTGATGAATTTTAGGAATTTATTCTCGAAATGCACAGCGCACTGATTAAAGCCATAAGCATAACTTGCGAATGCATACGTATGTGTGCAAGTGGTTTGTGTGCGTGTAGGGAAGTAATCGAAGTTCGAGGAGTTTTTTATTTTTATCTTAGTTAGGCGAGTCGAGTATGCCATCCCAACAGCTGATTGCTTGTTCTTGACATTTTCTTAACAAATTCTAGTACTTAAGAATGTCTGTAAAACAAAATAACTAAAATTTTATTTTGATTTTACGTTCTACTCTACATCGGTTTGAGTCTGATTCGCTTCCTTCTTTAAATTCACCTGGTACCTAGCCGAAACAGTAGAGGTATTCTTGCCTTAGCTTGCGACTACATGCATAATATTGAAAGAGTTTCAAGATCTTTCGCAGTCTATCTTCCATGATCTGCAATCCAACTCTTCTCTTTCTATGCTCACTTTACGCTTATACCTTCATCTCTTCATTTCGCCTGCCCAGCCTTTTTGTTAGTATCCCCTCCCCGTATTTCCAAATACCTTTTCCTAGTCCGTTTCTAATCATAAATTCGCCTTTTTAATAGATAAGCCTCTGTTCCCCTTCCCGAAAAAAGATTATCCCAACAAATCTAGGTACACAGTAAGGTTCTTATATCAAATTTACTGAAAATCTGATAGCTAGTTAAGTGTAGGCACAAATGGTTCCGAAATACGCATACTAAAGATTCGATTTGTATTGGAGTTGTCACTCCCACTTTTTTCATATTTCCCTACTACATTTCGTTAGTAATGTTTCAGTTGAAACGATGGTCTTGTGATGAATTTTAGGATCGTTAATATTGTAACGAATTTTACTGCAAATCCTCTTATTTGCAAACTTCTGTTAAGTTCGAATCACTAAACTGTTGAATAAATAACTCCAATATTTAATAATGCAAAATGGCTTTGTTAAAGTACTTCACAATAAATAACTCTACTATTGCTCGACAGATAGCGTGCTTAATCAAAGCTGACTATTGCGCCTCAACTGGTGTCGCCTTTTATACTGTTTGGTTTACTCGTTGACATTTCTAGGCGGTTCTGTTCTAGAATCTACTAGTTGGTTATCTGATATAAGTTTCTCAGCTATAACTACAGATGCACAATTTTTATAGCTTCTCTCGCAGCTCATGCGCGTGTGTTTGTGAGCGACACTTCCACAATTATATTGCATATCTCGGATAAGATATCTGCATGTGTTTGTGCGTTGCTTCTCCCTGCGTGTACGTACATATGTGTAGACATAATGATTGAATTATTGATGTGCATCAAGTCACTGCTTAGCATCGGCTTAGAGATGGCAGTACCCCTTAGTGTTGCTAATATTCGTAACAATATGATCTATGAAGAGCTTTTTCTGCTGGAGAAATGAATATTTTTTCGTGCGCGACATACATTAGATACTAGCCTATGCCCGTGGCCCAGTCCGCACGAAGAAAATACTAGCCCCGGTATTTCCTGAAAACAGTATGAAATAGTGCCGATAAGATCGCCAAATAGCCGAAAATAAACCCGCGAATCAATAGCCCTGAAATCCACCGAAGAATCATTTTTGCCCATAAATGCTACTTTGGACTAGGTAGGCAATTGAAAAGTAAACCGCTCTCTCGGCATACGAAAACTTTGCTCTACAAGTCACTTGTTGTTGCTATATGGTGCAGAAGCATGGACCAACATTAGATGAAGCGGCGCTGGGAGGGTGCGAGAGAAAAGTTCTTCGAATGAAACGCTTGGGCGCCAATTGAGTAAGTAAGTCAGATCCATAGAAGGAAGGGTATAATGAATTTTTTTAAAACATTTTTTACGAAATGATCCCGGAGCAATCCTTCTGATATGACCCTCGAACGGTCTCGAAATGGCTCCGAAAACATTCCGGAAACCATCCGCAACAGTCCCAAAATAGTATGAAAAAAAAATCCGGAAAAGTAGAAAATTCGGTACTTGCGAAAAAATTGTCTCTTATAAAACGGCATGTTGTATGTATATTGAATGTATTTCGGCCATTAAAAGTTTCTCAGCGAAAATTCATCTGCCTTGCAGCCGTCATTCGGACTCGTCTTAAAACATGTACATAGAAAATATTAAAAAAGAGCATGGCACGATTGGAAGAGAGGCTCGGCCTAAATCTCAGCGGAGGCAAATCGCGTTAAATATTTTGTGTTTACCAGACCGCCGTTTGAAGTCAAGCCAGTTACAACTTGGCCGATTGAGACACCTATTAAGTGTTACAAATCATGCGATATGATAGCTATGGTATGCTACAGTTGGTTGTTGTTGTGTTAACAACGATCCTACGAAGTGTTCTTAGAGATACAGGCCTTCAAAAGAAAAATCCGCTATTGGTCCTTGCGAATCAAAGATATCTCTCCATTACAACCAGTCACTTTTGCTCAGTAAATGCTGCTCAGTACTTGACATATGTAAGCACTCTCTATCGCTCTACTGCTGATACTAGTTTTGAGTTTGGTTTTCTCTATACCTTGCTTTAGTTTGTACTTTTCAATACGGTGATAATCTTAATCGCATGTCCGAGCATAAGCTACTGGAGCGCTTTGTTGGACGGTCAATAGCGTTGAAACATTTTGGCGCCATTAAGGAAAATTTTGGCTCTATTTAAAATGCATCCCTCAGCTCAGCCTTCAGCTTTGACAGATAAGCATATCGTGCGTTAAACATATGTTAACTTCTTGCTTCGCTTTACGTTCCAAAAACTGTAAAACCTCAAAGTCAAAATCTTGGCAAAGGATTCTAGCTAAATGGGCTCTTGATGGTGTTTCTACGTTTCCTAGTCTTCATTTCTTATTATCCAAGAGATTTGAAGAATATTGTGTCCCACATATTTGGCTTTTCAACACATCAATTTACCCACCATAGACTAAAGTAAATAGAAAATCTAGGTTATGCTGTTATTTTCAATACTGACTGCCATGTCGAATTTGGAATGAGTTAAGTGCTTACTTACTCTGGATTTAATGGTCCCGTATATCGATTATTTTATCATACTTTTGTTAATCCTGCCATATCAATGCAGAAATGTGACTGAAGTTTGAACGAAATTTGTAACCCAAATGTATTCAACTAGCCACCAGTCACTATGTCAGCACTGCCCTCACAAACAAAAAAAAACACCTAAAATACTGTTCGGACATAACGAGTTATGGTAACATCACTGGCAGCTGCTGCCTAAGCAACTAAATAAAAGTCAATCGGAGTCGGCATCACTACAAACATACAATGTAAATACAATGTGTGTATTTAGCTGCATTCTTATGGCAGGAGTAATTGCCATAGATACCTACAAAAACCATATTTACTCCTCACTCTGCCCTGTACCAGCTAGCATACACATAAATGGCTAGTTTAGTGTGGTCTATTGGGATGCTTGAGTCGAAATGTTGGCCATTTGTCTGACAGCAGAATACTGTGATTTATGCATGCAATTGACCGCAATAGATACTGAAAACAAAAATAAAAAAAATAAAAAATAGAATAGAAAAAAAGATATAATGCAGTCAACAATGGTGATCCAATGTTTTACTTTTAAACCCAGTGCATGTATTTAATAAAGTCCTTATTTTAATCGAAGTATACTATTTCTTATAAGGAGTGCGTATTATTATTAAAGTTACTGCATAGAAAAACAATCGATTCGACGAATTTCAAAAACTTGATTTTATAAAAAAGACATAAACGAGAAATAAGTAAGCAACTGTTCAAGAAGGCTGTTCGTGAAAAGTCCAGACTTTAGAAGAAATGCGAACGAGGTAACGAGAGTAAAAAAGCAGCGCAACCTGAGGAATAATGAATCAGTTTGATTTTAAACGCTATAACTGAAGTACGCGAGTAATCTAATTGTGAAGTATCACTACCAAAGTAGTGTAAAAAAAGAACATTTTGCTATATGTACTAAATATTTGAGTTATTTTTTCGACAATTTAGAGATTCGAAGGGTAACCAAAGCTGCAAAAATAATCAGGATTCCCACAAAATTCGTTACAATGCTTTCAGAACCCATGCCTATTTTATAAGCTTTTATTTACTTTCACTTGGCTGTTGTCTGTAATCAAATCTTGCAAGTTAAATTTGATACACTTCCCGGTGTACGATTGAGCTGAAATTTCGTACACATGAATCAGATCGAATCAAGGAATGAGATGTGCCCGTATCTACAGTCAGTACACGCTCCTTGCCATCGACATTCCCTCTGACGGTAAGACTGCTTGATTTCCTTCCAATTTGCGACACAGATATCACAGGGCATTCAATAGCTGGAGATAGCTCTCGATCTCTACATCTTACTCGCTCTTGCTCATCCCCTCCAGCTTTGTTATTAAAACCACTCATGCTGTTGCAACCACTAGGATCAAGATCGTAATGACGTGCAATGTGACCGTTCTTCCCGCATTTGAAGCATTTGATAACTCTCTCACTCCGCTTTCGCGATCCTTTCAGCGCCTCCAATATTGCGTCTACCCACTCTGACCTTTCTACTTCCACACGGCGTGCTTTGAAAACTGGCTTACAAGAAGCGACGCTGTTTCCTGAATCGAGCAAGCGAAACCGTTTGATACACTTCCCGGTGTACGATTGAGCTGAAATTTTGTACACATGTATAACTCCGATGACAATGCCATATTAATTTGCGAGAATTCGATAAATTAATCGATAACAGAGTTATCGGTAAAGATTTGTATTCACAAGGGAATAAAAGCCAAGTCCTCAAGAAAGCAGGTAACTTCGCTTTGTTTGTATATGCAACAAACGTAGAAGTTGGGCTGTTATCGCTAAATGTTGCATACTTTTTGTTGCATACTTTTCTGCGCACTTGATTTTGTTTTACAGATTTTTGGCGATGAAACAGAGCAGAGATCTGCAATGAGTAGTTGTAAACTGAACGCGACATAGGCAAAGTCACAATAAAATATGATTTTAAGTTAGTTAACACTCGAATAGAAGAACTTGACTGTTCAAAGTTGACTTCGAAGAAACCTTGTAATGTTGATGCATTAAAAGAAATGGATAGGATGAGAAACGTTACAAATAACTAAGTAAAGATTACATAACTAATTTAAACAATATTTTACCCTACTAAAAATTAAAAAAAAATTCATATTTAAAATAAATTTAAGAAAAAAGCTTTTCTAAGAACAAGCTTCAATTACTTGTTAATAAAACGAACTAAAAAGTAAAAAATAAAATTAAAGAAAAAAAACTTTTTTAAAAATAAGCTTTTATTATTGGTTAATAAAATTAAATAAAAAGTAAAAAAATAAATTGACTGTAAAGAAATATAACATTTTATAAGTTCATTGTAACCTTTAACGATAATTAGGCTTTTTCGTCTGCGACAAAAAAATTCCATATTGTACATAATTATATATTTTTAACATTAAAACTTTACACCTAAATTATTTAATCTTACAGTTTATATCACAGTCCTAATTGTTCTAATAAAAGCGTGTTACATTGTGATAGCAAGAAAAGGAGGTCCTAAATGTTCTTAATTATATCATCAAAATTTAACACGCTTTTTATTAGAACAATTAGGACCGTGATATAAACTGTAAGTTTAATAATTTAGGTGTTAAAAATATATAATTATGTACAATATGGAATTTTTGGTTGATTTTAATGGTGAGGTTAATTTTAATGGCGAGTCAACACGTACACAGATGACAAGCGTGAAACTCACTGTGCGTAGAATAAGTCTTACTTGTCATTTAAATAAGTGAAAAGGGGGTCTTCTGACCTCGTATGACCAACCATACGGATTGAAATGACTTATTTGTAATTTAAATAAGTGAAAAAGTGGTCTTCTGACCTCGGATGACCAACCATACGGATTGAAATGACGTTTGACGCCAAATTTGGCCTAGTGAAAACCAAGCATTAGGCGGATATCGGTTAAGATCACAGATATATCTACCGGCAAATGAAGCATTCAAAATGTAAAAGTTTGTCATCGTCAAATTAATTTTTCGAAAACAAACATGAAACCGAAATGCAATGAAATGTATCAACCTAGAAACCAATTTTACAAATATCCATCTCTTACAAGAAAATATGTTGGTTTTGGCCATCAATTCACTTCAGTCCTAATAGAAAAACATTGACTGTGTATAAAATGTTGATTTCATCGCAACTAAGATTATTCTTTCTCGCTCCCTTAGCAACGTACTCAATGCTTAAAATGTATTTTTACACCGCATATTCGCATCAATCCTAAGGCGATTTCACTCCCGCTTCCTCACTTTTAACTTCAAGGATTTTATGCGATAATTCATTTTTAGCTTTTGTTAGATTACTACATCGATTTCTGTTGCTTAATAGGCGTGATGCCACAATAAATCGACCATGCTTAACAGCTCATTGAATTGATTTACATGATCACCAACCAATAGCACCATCAACCAATCAACCACCAAAGCAAAACGAAATGCAATGCAATGGCCTAACCGCATCTCATGTTGAGATGAATAAATTGTGAACGAGTTGTGGGTGCTGATTGAGTGATGTTTTACCGACATGTTTAAAATCATAATATATATATGAAGTGATGCAGCATTTACTTACTGTATAAATTGGTATTATTATATGATAAATTAATAGAAAATTTGTATAACAAAGAAATTATACGATGTTGATATAGAAATCCATTAGATGTAATGCTATGAATCGTTGAAAGAAATTTATAAAGATGTTGTCGATAAGTGGCGATGAATGCGATTAGTTGAGAGGTTGATTAGAGAGCATGCACAATGGAGTAAATATCGCAGTAGAAAAAATATGCTGAGAATGATTCAAAGGACAAAGAAATCCCGCACCGAAGTTGGATAACTGATAGGTCGGTCAGTGGCAACAGAAGCGCGCATTTGAGGACGAAACGATCGATACCTATCAGATCTAGAAGCAGCATGTGACATAGGTCCTGAAAGCTTCTAGTATTTGCCAAGAGGACAGAATTATTTTATAACATCGGTCATGATTTTTGATAGGGTTTCTCAGTTTGGTCATTAAATACAAATTTTGGTAATACTATGGATTCATTCAGTCTGTGAGGTCCTCATGGACCGGCCAGTTCAACCAAACCTTATAGGGTTGTCACACAATGAGTCTGAGTCACGCGAAAGTTTCGATGTGTTAGTGAATATACTTTAGAAATAGTTACAAAGACATGATCATGAAAATCAAAATGGCCAAGAAAATGGTCGGGCTTGTTACCGGAACATATAGAATCTATGTATATACGCGCAAAGCACCTTCCACATCGATAACACTCCCCAAGAACTTCGGAGAGTGTCTTTATCGCTACAACAACAACAGTCGCTTCTTCGCTGTGTTAACTGACGTCAGTTGGTCGCGCCAAGGGAATTTAAATCGTTTTTGACCTGGTACGTCCAGCGGAGTGGGCCGCCCTCTTCCCCTACTTCCATAGGCGGATCCCGATAAAAATACTTTCTTAGTCGGAGCAGCATTCTTCTATCTCATAATATGGCCTTGTCAGCGTAGCCGT
>JARSSU010027871.1:0-33105 GCA_029619165.1 Eurosta solidaginis
ACAGCCATAGTCGGAACCGAAAATTTCATAAAAATGAAGACAACTCTAAAAAGTACAACATATTCCACAAACATAAGATACACATATATCATAACGGTATCCAAAACAATGATAAAATCTACAAAAAGTTTTTAAATTCACAACTCAAATATTTTTAGGTTATGGATATGGCGAAAACACAAAAACCAATTGGGTTGGCTATGGTATGGTTATGGCTTTAGGCGTTATGGGTATGCGCAACATTAATCGGGAGGGGGATTACATTGATTTCCTAAGGGTTGTTCGATCAGCTGTTTTAAATCTGGTTTATTGCCCTTACGGCCCATGATATAAATGTCATCCGCGCGGTAATCCAGCTGGATCACAAGAAAAACGCTCTGTATTTTTTTTATTTGTTTTCCCCCTTGTAAGCAATCTGAGGTATTAATAGTTGGAAATTTGTATTTTCCGTTGAACCCTTTTTTGGCGTTGCTTCGGCTTTGATGAGTTGACATTGCCGTGATTGGCTAACCAACGAAATGCTTTTTTGGCATTCTATGCTATGTGGACCATTGCGCCAATGATGACATGATATGAAACTTACTCGCTCTCTGAGAGCGCGTGAAAAATGTGCATTTTTTTAACATTGACCATAAAGAATGCGATCATCCTCAAAATCAATTTGGGCAATTTCTGGAATAACTTTGGGGTATTTACATTGTACAGGTTTTAATTTATGTTTTTCACAGCCGAAAACTTACTCAAGATTGTCAAATGGGATAGTCAAAAAATCTCGATTTTTTTTCGGATCACAATACAAAAAAAAAGCTTATTTTACCCGTTACAATTTTTTCCGTGACAAACGTGAAATTAAATTTTTTGATAGCTAAGATAAATGTACGTATCTCCTTTTCGTGGTTAATCATAACAGCTCATTTATTTTTAATATTTCTTGTACCCTTTTTTACAAATTTTGATCCGCTTATGTAGTTGAAATCAGGGATGCACCTTAACGTTAAGCTATCGTTTATCAAAAAATTTCCACCCGTTTTCCGTTAAACACTTCGAATCTTATCGATAAAGAAATTATCAAGATAAATTGTATCTCGTTTTTAACCGAAACGAAAAGCTTTCGTTAACGTTAAAAACGTTAACAAAAACGTGATACTTTATGTTTGAATTGTGCTGCAATGCTATAGCCATGGTGAAGCCGAAGGTGGCAACAACGAGCGCACATACACACACAAACTCTAGTGTATCTTGTTTGTGTAATTCGTTTGGTGTGTAATGTCAAAATTCTCTGAGAAAAAAAAAAAAAAAATGTTCGTACTGTGCAAAATTTCATGAGAAAGTTGCAATCACTTGGATATGCTTTCACCTTTAATGACTCCGCCACATCAGCTTGCCAGCATAGTTTTGAAATTAATAATCAACATAAACGATTTGAAATTTCGTTTTGATGGCAGAAAACGAAACAAAAATCATATTCGTTAATTTGACGATCTTCTTTTCGTTTTTTTTCGTTATTAACTGTTGATTATCGTAACGAAATGATATCGTTTCGTTGGTTAAAGCATGCCTGAGTTGATACACTGAAATGAAAAAAATGAAACGCACCGATTTCTTTGAATTTTTTTTGCGCGGTTTACGCACTCTGATCTATCAAGCCACTTCTTGGAAACGAAATGAAGTTTTTACATCGAAGAAACCAATGTTTACAATTGAATGAACTTTAAGTAAGTCAAACGTGAACTAAGTTTAGTAAAGATATATCGATTTTTGCTCACGTTATCGGGTGTAACGGCTGAGCGGAAGGACCGACGGCGACTGTGTATAAGAAACTGGGCGTGGCTTCAACCGATACGCCCATTCGTAGAAAAACAGTTATCGTCAGAGAATCTGTGCCCTACCAAATTTCACAAGGGTTGTAATTGGTGTTCGACTTATGGCATTACAAGTATTCTAGACGCAATTAATGCGAAAGGGCCGAGCACGCCCATTTTGTCTTTAGTTTTGTATTTGTGTCGCACCGTATCATTACTGGAGTGAATGTTGACAGTCATTACTTATACTGTAAAGGTATTAAATGTTAACTTTGACTTAACAAAAAAGATATTTTAAGTGGGGTCGGGTTCGCATCGATTTCTGTATTTTATTTGAGCACATATATAGTAATAGGAGTCGGCCTGCCAAATTTCACCATGATATCTTCACGACTGCCAATTACAGTTTGCTACCTTTAAATTACCTTCTTTTAAAAGTGGGCGATTGCCACCCCCATTGTCCAAAAGTTACTAATTTTTTATGTTTTGCGTCATAAGATCAACACACCCGTGCTGCCAAATTGGTCATGCCTTTAATGCCGTCCTTTGGTAATGTATACATCTATATACAAAAAATACAAATGGCGCTGCCTTTTTTTCGTTTTCCTAAATTTGCGATATGGAAAAATGGACTTGATGTTAGTCCGATTTCGGGGGAGATGAGTGCCCAGAACCTGCATACCAATTTCATCAAGATGCCTCAAATTTACTTCAAGTATCGTTTTAAAAAGGACGAAGGACTGGATGGACGGACTGGCTAATTAATTTTCTTTTTTTCGCCCAACCATTTTGATATATTCTAAGTCTATATCTATCTCTCGATTAGTTTACGGCCGTTACGATTACCGTTATGCGAAAAACATTATATACTCTGTGAGGTCTGCTCAGCTGAGTATTAAAACAACAAGCCGCGGACGCTGATGGATTGACTGCAGAGCTTCAAGACGGCGGTGAGGAGTTGTAGGACATGCATCAGCTTCTTAGCAAAAATTTGGTCGGACGAATGCATGCCCCATTATTGAAACCAATCCAACAAGAAGGGGGTCCTCCAAACTCGTGCCAACGTTTCGCGGTCAGCCTTCTTAATATCGTATATAGGCCCTGTATTATTACTGTGTGCTAAAATTGAAACTCCACCGTGAATCGCTGGATGGACCCTTATTAGTTATAGAAAGGGCGATAGTTTAGACAGAAATAGTTAAACGTATCTCTCAGTCCGTAGAAAAACAACCATAATGACGGAAAATGCTGACCATAAGTAAAAGCGGGTCGATAAAAGGAGGGAGCGGTAGAAGCAACTGAAAAAACAACAAAAACCCAGGAGAAATAGGGTGTAGTGGGGCGTGAATTTTCGCCCTCGCGATGATTTTAAGACAAAAAGGTTTCTTCGAAATCAATCACAATCATTACAGTGAAAGTATATGAAACTTTCAGAGAGACTTGCATTTCTCATCAACTTTTTCTCTAAGTGATGGAGACCTCCTCCACTCCTCCACGAAGCTATAAATAACTTATGTTATTTTTTATTCTAGAGATTTGGAAGAATTTTTCATTCAAATGAACTCAATTCCAAAGTTACGTGACACTCCCGTATACACTGATGCACAAAAAGTTGTTGTTGTTGTGCTTGGTTGCTCCCGGAAGGTTTCGGGGAGTGTTATCGATGTGATGGTCCTTTGCGGATACAGATCCGGTACGCCTCCAGTAACACAGCACCATAACGTGCTAGCCCGATCATCTCGGGAACGATTTATGTAGCCACATTAAACCTTCAGCATTCCCTCCCTCCCCACCCCACCCTCCTTCTTACACAGGAATACCTACCGCGTATATTCTGACCCCCTAACCCGCTGGGGAGCACAAAAAGTCTTAGTCATTTGTATAAGATTCTAATGGAAGATCATCAGCCGATGTATTTTCTAACACAGAAATAGCTCTTTTTAACATTAATGATCACAAATTGTTCTGCCGAATGATCCTTCTCGCATTAAAAAGAATCAAGGCGCAGAAAGTGCTACAACGCGGCAAGAGTGACTCGAATTTTAGGTACACTTTCATTGAGGTAAGCTTTATTGAACAATATCGATATTGAATATAATTGATGAATTTGCCGAAACAAATGTAGATAACGACATGTTTAATAGTGTATAGTAATTTTATTATATTGATGGTTGCCTAGGGGGGCATCGTTGAGGGTTAATCCGGCCCTGATTATTAACTACTAAAAAGCCCAACCACAGACAATTTTAATATACTTACATATGGTTGGGTACTCACTAATTAGCACACACAACCCCCAACAAAAAAACTATGCACACACTTATGTTTTAAAAAAGGTTTATAAAATTTACCCGGTATGTGTAAACAAATAAGCATAATTTTTTTTATTAATTAAATTGTGTAATTCTATACGACAGCATGACACTGCTAATACGCGTCCAAAAATATCGAAGCGGTGTTAAAAGACGCATATTAACTCACTTGACAATAATCCGAAAACCGGGAAAAAAAAATAAAAATTATCTCTGTCCAGAGATATTTGCAGTTGAAGTTGGCGATTTTCATGTGTTGTTGTAAATGTACCCACAAAAAAATTGTTACGGAGAACATCCCGTGGCGGTAGCGGAGTTGGCATGGCGTAGCCCGGTTATTTTTTATAAGCGCGGCCGAAGGCCCCCTGCCAGAAGTCTTTTGACTCTCCATATTTGGACGACGCGTATTAGCAGTGTCATGCTGTGGGGATAGAATTCCCACAAACCCCACCCCACAACAAACTTGTAAAAATACTCACCCAAGTAGAGGGTGGGGATGGCATTCGTCTTAAAAATTTTTCATTCAAAACTTCACGGTGATTTGTTCACGAAAGATCACAGCAAGAGACAGAGCAGCCACAGAAAAGATAATTCAAGGCGTATAGTCATAGTCAAAATAATGGCACCGTAACTTGGCTTTCTCCGATTTGGATAAAGAGCCGAAGCAAATGGGCTGTCTCTCGCGGTAATGAAGGAAGGTCCTTGCTGTCATCAACGAAAGATTTGGAGCATCTCGCTGCTTTGGCAGACGTTACAGATTTTACGAATGTAAATTAGATAATTGAAGGACTTTCTCTATCTAGTCACCCGCATTAACAGCGAAAGTAATGGCTTAGAGATCAAAGTGTGGATTATTCTTGCCACAAGTTCTACTTTGACCTGAGTAGGCAATGCAGAAATTAAGTCTTCTTTCGATGAACAAACACACGTTGTATAGGCAAATAGGATAAGTTATGATAAGAGACGTCACTCGTTACTCGAAGCCAGTTGGCCCCATATTTTCTAAGAGGTAGTCGCTGGTTTTGGGCGAGATGTGCATAAAATATCTTCTATACATTTTCGTGGGGTAATTGTGTTTATTTTTCCGAATGTAATTAATTAATTAATGAACTCTCTTTCCAAAAATCACACACCGTAGGATAAATGCGAGACAATTCAAAAATGTCCCTCTTAGAAAACATTCGGCATCAATTTTTGATTTCCATCGGGTAACTCGCCACTCGTAGCAGACTGGTGGCTCTTGTTATATTTATCCTCTTTGGTATAGGTCTCTCATCAAACTTGTTACGATGTATGGTTCTTGGAGAGATAAGTCACCGGTAGATTTATGGTTTTGGCCAGTGATAACAATAGTGAGTAACGAAGGAGGTTTAATAATGAGCGACATGAGACCTACACAGACATTAGCATTGTGCAATAAATAAAAGGTCTAGAGATTTAGACTGCCAGGTCATGTTATTAGAATGGTAGAAGACGCTACGGTCAGAAAATATTCCTGTATGCACATTTGAAAGCAAAGGAAGAGGGAGACCTCTACTGAGTTGGAGAAGGAAGACTAAACGATCTTGATGGTAATTTATGTAAGTTTTAATAGCAAAACAGAGATTCGCTTGCCCGCAAACCATAGCCCAATATATGTACATACATACATATGTACATAATTGTTTATTCAATATGAAATATTTAAGTGAAACCAATAGGTTTTGAAAATTAATAAACGAGTAAGCTAAACAATTTTTAAGTATCCTCAGAAATTTGAACTCTACACACTCGTAAATAAGTTCGAATATATGGTTTGCGACCACCGCACAGTGGCATTTTTGCATGATTTAGACGCGAAAAATTAATAACTCACCGAAAAATGAATATATTTCTTTCAAACCAAGTGTATATGTTTGTATGCCATTTCATGTTCATGAAAGGTATGAAAAGAAGGATGCACCTTAGAATTCCGATTTTCAGAATCCCGAGATTTTTTAGACACAATCCGGACAAATTTGGTGTTAGAATAGAAGATATGTATACTGAAGTGTGAAATTTGAAGCAATTTTTCAAAATAATGTTAATATTTGGTAGGGATATGAACAGTCGAAATAGTCTCGATAATCTGTTTCGAGATTCTGTTTTTCGTTATTTTGTGAGCCGGAACTATGTTATACAAATTATCAGAATTTGCTTGAAAACGCTCTATTTATAAATCCGATGGAGAACGCCTTACCTCAGAATTAAAAAAAAACCTCATATCTCATATCGCGATAAGGCGTTTCTTACTTGCTTAATTGGCGCTTAACCGTTAAACCGACTATGGCCGCCCAAAAGACGCAGCAATCAATTCTTCGCTAGGGTAACTAGCGCCATTTGGTCACACCAAAATACTTTCTTAGCCGGAGATTCATCTTTCATTTGTATAACATGGCATAGCCAGCGTAGCTGCTGCGTTTTAATTCGCTGAACTATGATGATGGCTGCAAAAAAGCTCGTTCAGCTCGTCATTAAAGAAGAACTTTTTTCTCGAACACTACCAGAGCCGCTTCATCTAATGCTGTCATGGTCCCTGCTTCTGCAGGACGGGTTCCCAAATAAACGAAGTCTTAACTATTTCGAAACTAAGGTTGCCAACAGTGGCGTGGTTCCCAAGGCACAAATGCGCTGACTCTTTGCTCGATGACAGCAATGCCGTGTGGGGTGTGTCAATTCTTGTTTCGCAGTCTTTTCCAAGATTTGGCGCATAGTAAAATCTGGTCGATGGTAGATTGAGCGGGTCTATAACTAATAAGGTCCATCCAGCCGATTCACGGTGAGTTTCAATTTTAGCACAATAATCAATACAGGGCCTTATATACGATATTAAGAAGGCTGATTCCGCGAAAGTTGGCACGGATTGGAGGACCCCCTTCTTGTGGATTGGTTTCAATAATGGGGCATGCATTCGTCCGACCAAATTTTGCTAAGAAGCTGATGCATGTACCTTACCAACTCCTCACCGCCGTATTTGAAAGCTCTGCAGTCAATCCATCAGCGTCCGCGGCCTTGTTGTTTTAATACTCAGCTGAGCAGACCTCACAGAGTATATTAATGTTTTTCGCATAACGGTAATCGTAACGGCGTAAACTAATCGAGATAGATATAGACTTCTATATATCAAAATGGTCTGGGCGAAAAAAGAAATTAATTTAGCCATGTCCGTCCATCCGTCCTTCTGTCCTTTAAAACGATAACTTGAGTAAATTTGAGGCATCTTGATGAAATTTGGTATGCAGGTTCCTGGGCACTCATCTCAACGAAATCGGACTACAATCAAGTCCACTTTTTCCATATCGAAATTTCGAAAAACCGAAAAAGTGCGATAATTCATTACCAAAGACGGATAAAGCGATGAAATTTGGTAGGTGTGTTGATCTTATGACGCAAAACAAAAAATTAGTAAACTTTTGGACAATGGGCGTGGCATCGCCCACTTTTAAAAGAAGGTAATTTAAAAGTTATGCAAACTGTAATTTGGCAGTCGTTGAAGATATCATGATGAAATTTGGCAGGAACTCCTATTACTATATATGTGCTAAATAAAAATTAATAAAATCGAATGGCGAACACGCCCACTTTTAAAAATAAACTTTTTTTAATCAAATTTTAACAATTTAATATCTTTACAGTATATAAGTAAATTACGTCAACATTCAACTCCAGTAATTATATGGTGCAACCAAATACAAAAATAAAAGAAAATTTCAAAATGGGCGTGGCTCGGCCCTTTTTCATTTAATTTGTCTAGAATACTTTTAATACCATAAGTCGAACAAAAATTTACCAACCCTTGTGAAATTTGGTAGGGACATAGATTCTATGACGATAACTGTTTTCTGTGACGCCCGAGTTCTTATACACAGTCGACGGTCTGTCCTTCCGCTCAGCCGTTAACTCGATAACTTGAGCAAAAATCGATATATCTTTACTAAACTTAGTTCACGTACTTACTTAAAGTTCATTCAATTGTAAACATTGGTTCATTCGATTGTAAACAAACTTCATTCGTTTCCAAGAATGGGTCTTGAAGATCAGAGTTGCGTAACCGCGCAAAAAAATTCCAAGAAAATCGGTGCGTTTTTCATTATTTTTCATTTCAAGTGTATTCAACTCAGGCATGCTTAACCAACGAAACGATATCATTTCGTTACGATAATCAACGTTAATAAACGAAACGAAATGAAGATCGTCAAATTAACGAAATGATTTCGTTTCGTTTTCTGCCATATCAAAACGAAATCAAATCGTTTATGTTGATTATTAATTTCAAACTATGCTGGCAAAGCTGATTGATGGCGGAGTCATTAAAGGTGAAAGCATTATCCAAGCTGATTGCAACTTTTCTCATGAATTTTGACAGTACGAACATTTCTCAGAGTATTTTTGACATTACCACCAACGAATTACACAAACAAATTACATAGAGTTTGTGTGTGTATGTGCGCTCGTTGTTGCCACCTTACGGCTTCACCATGGCTATAGCATTGCCAGCACAATTCAAACATAAAGTATCACGTTTTCGATAACGTTTTTAACGTTAACGAAAGCTTTTCGTTTCGGTTAAAAACGAGATACAATTTATCTTGATAATTTCTTTATCGATAATATTTCGAAGTGTTTCAACGGAAACGGTGGAAATTTTTTGATAAACGATTAGCTTAACGTTAAGGTGCATCCCTGATTCAACTACATAAGCGGATCAAAAATTTTGTAAAAAAGGTACAAGAAATAACAAAATTAAATGAGCTGTTATATTAACGCACGAAAAGAGATTACGTACATTTTATCTTAGCTATCAAAAAATTTAATTTCACGTGTTGTCACGGAAAAATTTGTAACGGGTAAAATAAGCTTTTTTTTGTATTTGTGATCCTGAAAAAAATCGAGTTTTTTGATATCCCATTTGACAATCTTGAGTAAGTTTTCGGTGGAAAATCATAAATTAAACCTTTACCATGTAAAATACCCCAAAGTTATTCCAAAATGCCCAAATTTGATTTTGAGGATGATGGCATCTATGGGTCAATGTTATAAAAAATGCACATTTTCACGCGCTCTCAGAGAGCGAGAAGTTTCATATCATGTCATCATTGGCGCAATGGTCACATAGCATAGAAAGCCAAAAAGGCATTTCGTTGGTTGCCAATAACGGCACTGTCAATTCATCAAAGCAAAGCAACGCCAAAAAAGCGTTCAAGGAAAATACAAATTTCCAAATATTAATACCTCAAGTATTGCTTACAAGGGGAAAATAAAAAAATACAGAGCGTTTTCTTGTGATCAGCTGGATACCGCGCGGATGACATTTATATCATGGGCCTTAAGGGCCAATAACCAGATAAAACAGCTGATCGAACCAACCTTATGGAAATCAATGTAATCGATTAATGGTGCCATACCATAACGCTAAAGCCATAACCATACCATAGCCAACCAATTGGTTTTTGGTTTCTCGCCATATCCATAACCTAAAAAATATTTGAGTTGTGAATTTAAAAACTTTTTGTAGATTTTATTCATTGTTTTGGATACGTTATGACTAAGAGACTTATTGTTTGTGGAATATGTTTGTAATTTTTAGAGTTTTCTTCATTTTTATGAAATTTTCATGGTTACGACTATGGCGTTAGGGTTAAGGAAGTTTAATTGGCCCTGTAACAATTGCACCGTAACTTGGCTTTCTCCGATTTGGAAAAGAGCCGAAGCAAATGGGTCTCGCGGTAAATGAAGGAAGGTCTTGCTGTCATCAACGAAAGATTTGGAGCATTCGCGCTTTGGCAGACGTTTACAGATTTTACGAATGTAAATTTAGATAATTGAAGGACTTTCTCTATCTAGTCACCCGCATTAACAGCGAAAGTAATGGCTTAGAGATCAAAGTGTGGATTATTCTTGCCACAAGTTCTACTTTGACCTGAGTAGGCAATGCAGAAATTAAGTCTTCTTTCGATGAACAAACACACGTTGTATAGACAAATAGGATAAATTATGATAAGAGACGTCACTCGTTACTCGAAGCCATTTGCCCCATATTTTCTAAGAGGTAGTCGCTGGTGGGCGAGATGTGCATAAAATATCTTCTATACATTTTCGTGGGGTAATTGTGTTTATTTTTCCGAATGTAATTAATTAATTAATGAACTCTCTTTCCAAAAATCACACACCGTAGGATAAATGCGAGACAATTCAAAAATGTCCCTCTTAGAAAAACATTCGGCATCAATTTTTTGATTTCCATCGGGTAACTCGCCACTCGTAGCAGACTGGTGGCTCTTGTTATATTTATCCTCTTTGGTATAGGTCTCTCATCAAACTTGTTACGATGTATGGTTCTTGGAGAGATAAGTCACCGGTAGATTTATGGTTTTGCCAGTGATAACAATAGTGAGTAACGAAGGAGGTTTAATAATGAGCGACATGAGACCTACACAGGCATTAGCATTGTGCAATAAATAAAAGACTAGAGATTTAGACTGCCAGGTCATGTTATTAGAATGGTAGAAGACGCTACGGGTCAGAAAATATTCCTGTATGCACATTTGAAAGCAAAGGAAGGGGGAGACCTCTACTGAGTTTGGAGAAGGAAGACTTAAACCATCTTGATGGTAATTTATGTAAGTTTTAATAGCAAAACAGAGATTCGCTTGCCCGCAAACCATAGCCCAATATATGTACATACATACATATGTACATATTGTTTATTCAATATGAAATATTTAAGTGAACCAATAGGTTTTTGAAAATTATAAACGAGTAAGCTAAACAATTTTTAAGTATCCTCAGAAATTTGAACTCTACACACTCGTAAATAAGTTCGAATATATGGTTTGCGACCACCGCACAGTGGCATTTTTGCATGATTTAGACGCGAAAAATTAATAACTCACCGAAAAATGAATATATTTCTTTCAAACCAAGTGTATATGTTTGTATGCCTTACTCAGTGAGGATAGGAGAAAATTTTGAATTTACCCCCAAAAAAAACTTTCTTATAGCCTTATCTTGTTCCTTTGTTCACAGTTGAACATACCTATCTTTAAATTTCTTATCTTCTTCAAACCATGAAGCCAGCAATTTAACTTTGGTGTAATTCACTTGAATCCATCTCATATAAAGTTTGATAAAAAAATTCGAACTTTACTGCAGCATTCATCATACAATCCCTAGTCTCTACTTACTCCCTCCCTAAAACAGTACACACATGGAACGTGCAAACGCACACCTCATACAACTCCCCTCTTTGTGATCGTCATTATAAAAAAAGGGGGACCTACGGGGATGAAGAATCATTTGAGTTACATACAATAATATTGAATTATTGTAGAAATTCAAAAATGTTTGTGGTACATCGTGGTTTCAAACTTTTGACAGGCTTTTCTTTTCACGGTTTTATATATTTTAAACACACAAAAAAAAACCCATTAAAAAACACATAATTTCGTAAAAAATACTCAACCAAAAAAACTTGTGAACACTTGAAAAATAATATAATTACGTGTAGATTTTAAATAACCAGAAAATATTTTAGCTTTTGTTTCACCACAAAGTTTTATTTAATTTTAAACCACGCGTTATTTCATTTCTGTGAATTGTACTACTTAGCGCGTCATCAACAACTCACAGTTTGACGGCAGATTATTCAATGAAGAATACCGTTAATACTGTGGACATTTTAAAAACAAACTGCATTCAAATTTCCAAAAAAAGTGACTTGAAAAATTTTACTTTTTCGCGTCTGAACCAAGCAAAAATGCCACTGTGCACCGTGGTGAAGTGGTAGCGTGCCCGGCTTATGTGGTGGAACATCAAACTAGTCAAACAAATTTATAGTACTCTGGCTGACATCGGAATAAGGGAGAAATTGCCAAAAATCTTTCTATCTGAGCGATCGGTTGTATGGGATAGGTATATACTATATACATATAGCTCCGATCAAAGTGATTTTTTCAGGAAATCTTCTATGATATATTAGAATAAATATCACCAAGTTTAACGTTTTTATATTGGAAATTAAGGGAGAAATTGCCAAAAATCTTTCTATCTGAACGATCGGTTGTATGGGATATATACTATATATAGCTCCGATCAAAATGATTTTTTCAGGATATCTTCTATGATATATTAGAATATTTATAACCGAGTTTCACGTTTATACTTTCTAAATTGCGGCAGGGATGACCAAAATCTTCTTATCCTGAACGATCGGTTGTATGGGAGATATATGTTATAGTGGTCCGATCCTACCGGATCCGACAAATGTCTAATAGTAATACAAAAATACATCCTTGTGCCAAATTTCATTCAGATATCTCAAAATTCTATTACTATATATGTGCTAAATAAAAATTAATAAAATCGGATGGCGAACACGCCCACTTTTAAAATAAATTTTTTTTAATCAAATTTTAACAAAAAATTTAATATCTTTACAGTATATAAGTAAATTACGTCAACATTCAACTCCAGTAATTATATGGTGCAACCAAATACAAAAATAAAAGAAAATTTCAAAATGGGCGTGGCTCGGCCCTTTTTCATTTAATTTGTCTAGAATACTTTTAATGCCATAAGTCGAACAAAATTTACCAACCCTTGTGAAATTTGGTAGGGACATAGATTCTATGACGATAACTGTTTTCTGTGACGCCCAGTTCTTATACACAGTCGACGGTCTGTCCTTCCGCTCAGCCGTTAACCCGATAACTTTGAGCAAAAATCGATATATCTTTACTAAACTTAGTTCACGTACTTATCTGAAGTCACTTTATCTGGTATAAAATATGGCCGAAATCCACGCCCACTTTTTCCGATATCGAAAATTACGAAAAATGAAAAAAATGCCATAATTCTGTACCAAATATGAAAAAAAGAGATGAAACGTGGTAATTGGATTGGTTTATTGACGCAAAATATAACTTTAGAAAAAACTTTGTAAAATAGGTGTGACACCTACCACATTAAGTAGAAGCAAATGAAAAAGTTCTGCAGGGCGAAATCAAAAGCCCTTGGAATCTTAGCAGGAATACTGTTCGTGGTATTACATATATAAATAAATTAGCGGTACCCGACATATGATGTTCTGGGTCACCCTGGTCCACATTTTGGTCGATATCTCGAAAAACGCCTTCACATATACAACTAGGGCTACTCCCTTTTAAAACCCTCATTAGTACCTTTCATTTGATACCCATGTCATACAAACACATTCCAGTGTTACCCTAGGTTCATTTTCCTACATGGTGAATTTCCCTTATTTTGTCTCCAAAGCTCTCAGCTGAGTATGTTATGTTCGGTTACACCCAACTTAGCCTTCCTTACTTGTTTAATTTAAAGTAGGTAGAAATGTAGAAATGAGTTTGGAGGAGATAGTTTTAAATGAGATCTTAGCTTCTCTCAGCGTTGAGAGCAAATGGGCGTGGAAATGAGAGAAATAAAAATAAAAGGTATAATGAAATGGCAAAGCAGAGACGGGTAGTTGGTGAAAAAAAATTAGAGGAAGGGAACTGAAATTTAGAAACTGGAAATATTTTGAAAAACACGGAAGACAAGGGCGCGTTCAGTGAACACTACTTACGTGTTTATACGTTGCAAAACATGTTTCCGCCAGTTCAGAGATAGAAAATTTATTCTCTGCAGTTGATCCAACTTTTAAATTAAATTAATACCCTCCAATTTTAGGGAAACAGACTTCCTAAATCATTTTCACACTTCGCTATAATGTGAAGTAGTAAAAACTCGTATTCAAAACCAACACTTCAAAATGTTAAAGTATTGTCAGATAGACGAATAAACGCGTAGAGCGAATGTAGCGAAACAAATTATTTCAGTAATTTGACGTACAAAATTCAACCGTTGAGTGGATATAAAACACTAAACAGTGCGTTCAGAAAAACTACCATTAAACTATTGAGCCTTTAGAGCGCCCAATATTGAGAAGAATATAGAGAAGTCGCTGGTTATTATTATCCACCTATAGTTTTCCTACATAGCATTTATTTATTTACTTATTGGAACTAGTATTGCAGGCAATAGTAAGTGAAAACTACCACCAAGACTTGAGCAGGTCTGGTATATTTAGATCTAATAAAATTGTTTATGCACAAAGAACTATTTATACAACAAAATTGATTTTTTTAAAATATTTAAACAAATATACCGAAACAGTTCTCAATAATCGTCGGTAATTCTACACCTTCTTAAATAAGTGCGTACGTACTCTTAGATATGCGGATACTAGGGCGGAGCCGACCAGACGGCATTCGGAGGGCACTGTAATCCCCTCTGGGCTAACGATGTTTGAAAGTAGTTTATGTATAGGTGGTCGTAACAATATTATGGCCAAACATTTCAAAATGTACAGTCTCACGCACGTTATTACCTGCCTGAAGATTATCAAACAAACCACAGTGGTCTGCCTAACATTTCACACAAAAGTTAATATAAGAGTTATAAAATATTGGGATTATAATATCAAAATTAACGTGTTTCTAGCATTAAAAATGACAAATTTTAAGTGGAAGTCCCCTGTGTGGGATTTCCCACCCGCGATTTGGGGGTTTACTTTTTCCCAATTTTCGTTCTGTTGGCGGTTCTTTATTCTTTCAACTCCTTTAGGTAGGACTCATCCAGAGTAGGTTAGAGGCCCCACATGAATGCACGTTAATTTGTTGATGTTATTTGAGTCAATCGCACATACACACACCCGCCGTGGGGAAGAGTTGTTACTAGTCGGTTTCAGAGCACATATATTGTTTAATTAAATTCCAGTTAAAGTTGACAAGCGGCCGCTTAAGCTGAGATGAGCAGTAAAATTTTAGTCTATCGAACAAAGGGGTAGATTTAAACTCCAGTCAACTTTAATTGGAGTTTAAACTTGCACTGAGAAACCGGGCCTAAGTATAGCATTGTGGATAAGCCAAGTGTGATATCTTCTTCATAGACGTCAAAATTACAAATAGAATGAATCACCCGATTTTTAAAGTGATTGTCGTGATCTCATCCTATATCCCTTTCTATCACCCCCTGAAAATAGCCGACCGTCTGCGTCCCCATAACTATTGAACATCCTGTCAAAATTCTGCCAAAACTGCTGCAGTTGACGGATAAGATATCACTCTTGTTTTGCACACAATGAGTTCTAAAAGTTTTGTATTGTGAACGACGAGTTGAACCAACTGCCAAATGAAATAACTATCTTTAAGTTTTAAGGAAAAGGACTTCTTTTATTATTTTTTACACCTTACCATAGTATTTAGAGGAACAATTTTATTCATAACCAATACTTTAAAAAGTAGATACGATAGCGAGCGACTCACTCTCGTCCAGTCTACGGACACCCTATCGGCATTATTTGGCAACCGAAGTTACGAGCCGCATTGCGTCAGATCTGGTATGGAAAATAGAGGAATGAATTCACCTTATTCTTTCTTAAATGCCTGCAAATCTAAGATAGAATAAACAATATAAGAAGCTGACGCCCTCGGGGTAGGCGAGTGTGCCACGTATGGAATGCTTTGCAAGTGTGTTGCTACTGAAAGCAACTTATATTGAACTTGAGACACATAATTTATTAGACGATTTTGGCCATTGCGTTAAAGTTCGCTCCACCTATCCCTGTTTCATCGTTACTGGCGAAAAATTTGGATCACCAAGGAAAATCAGCTCAGTGAAGGTCTCTTAGTATGCTTCCAAATAACCGTGCCGGTAGAAATACTTTCTGAACTTCCGGAACTCGTTTTTTATTCTTAAACCTAATTTAGTCAACGAAGACTTGGGCTTTTATTCGTTGACCTATACTCATCGCTGCGCAAAACTCATGCGGCTCATTATTAAATCAGGTACAGGAACATCTATCTTGCGGAGAAGTTTTCTCTTGAATACCACAACACTTATCTCATCTTCGCTCGACGACGTCGATGATTCTGAGCCATACATCAGGGCACGCATGGTTAGACATTTATGAAGTGTGAATTTTGTTCGTCTAGTGAGGACTTTGCTTTGCAGTTGCCTACCTTACTCCGTCCAAAATAGTTTTCACGGTTTCGAATTTATATTCCCCAACAGTTTCATGGATGCCTATGAGGGTATACGCAAATTATTTCATAAATAACAGCAAGTACGTTGTCTTGTCCTCGTTAACCACAATTCACACGTTGTGTTTGGCTATTTAAATCTGCTGCTGAAGTTATCTTCCCCAGCACCAGATTGAGAAAACCTCACGAACTACTGCTCAACGTCAATATATAAAGCAAAAAGCCATGTAAGTTTTGCAAGGAACTTAAATCTTATCTGTGGCTATCCTCAAAAGTCAACAAAAAATTTTACAAAGAGTTCTTGAAATAAAAATATTAAAAAAGTGGAATATCACATAACAAGTGAGTTACCACACAGGTTATTGACAAAAGTTTTGAAAAATACCTGCGTTGGACTGATATCAGAACCAGTATCATATATTTTTATCTTATTCTTCTTGTAGCGATAAGAAACTGCCCGAATATTTTAGGGAGTGTCACCGTTTTGATGGTACTTTGCCGAAAGCTGATCCGGTATGCTCCGAAAACTAGCACCATTAAGGTATTAGCCCGAAAATCTCGGGAACGATTTGAAATGACCTCGGCAAATCTGATAGGTCTTTCCACCTCCTCTCTTGTGGTGAACTTGGAATTGGCAGATACCCGCCTGCTACATGCCGATCGTAGGCAGAGGTTGACTGCTGCGGTGAGGTGCAAAATTGTTTGACAACTTTCCTTTACACATTGGATTTCCAACACATAGTTCCCCTCCCAAGAAGAACTACCTTAAAACGCCACTGAATTAAAACAACGTAGCAGCGATTGATGTTATCTGAAATTTCTGGGTCTTCAAATAATACCGAAAAACAAATTTGGCTACAGATACTTGTATACCAGTAACATGCAAACTTAATGCATTTACTTTTATGATAATTTTTTAAAATGACTTTTTTCACAATTTTCAAATTCGATAAACATTTAAATTTTGGACTGTATCATATGTGTATATAGAGCAAGAGCCCGTGGCTGCCAGACCTTCGTCATTTTATAAAAGTTGAAATTTCGTCAGTGCATACTATTATAAAGCTTGAGTCATAGTAGCTTAACAAATATCGTGCAAAAACTTGCTGTCCGGCTGGACAAAGCCACTATGAAAAGTGTGTGGCAATGACGCTAGTGTCTTCTTATATCGTGACGAAGACCATATATGAAAATCAGTTTTTATAAAATGACGAAAGAAAGCTCTATTTTTCTGCAAAATTTTTGCATGATATTTGTTAAAGCCACTATGACTCAAGCTTTATAATAGACCAACTATCCTGCTTCGGTTGGAAGTATGCACTGGCGAAATTTTAACTTTTATAAAATGGCGAAGGTCTGGCAGTCACGGGCTCTTAGACCAATACCTACATTACTTTATAAATTCTGGGTGTATCGGGAAAGGATCAACTTATTGACAGTTGCCTTTGTTAGTCAAATATATTTTTCCTTTTTCCTTACAATATCAAAAGTATTGATAGTTCAGTAAGACTATAGATCAAATCCCGATTTGTATGATAGATATCACTAATAATTTCTTTGGAAAAATGTCTGTATTAGGGTAATTCGCAAAATTAAAATGTAAGTTTCTTTTTCTTTACACGATTTGGTCATTTGCAGCAGTGCGATAATATCTATGCTCCCTCTTCTTTAATACCTAACCTCGTCAAAGTTTTTTTAGATTTTCCAATAACGTTGTTTTTGTATACGTCTTTTTTGCTATCGAGCCATATAGCAAGATGAAAATTACAAACAATTATTTTCTTCTTCGTGAGTAAATACAGCAATATGAGTACTTGACTAACTTTCAAAAGATGCAGCACTCCATTTGATTTCATTGCAACCCTTTTCTGTGATATATTCTGACAAAGCCAATTCAGACCTAATTTCAAAATAGAAGCCGGTCTTACTCGTGCGATTTCCACCAATCTTCAGAATGCGTGAAAGGCTTAGGAATTTGATAATGCGGTGGGTGGGCTAGAGTAGGCTCTTTAGAACGAAAACAATTTTTGTGCGTACAAATAAAATCTACATATGTATGTAGTCCTCGAGAATATACTGAAGGGCTAGAACCGACTTCGGTGAAGTTTGAGCATTTATTTGATATGTAACCTCCCTATTTGGTTAAACTAACGAACCCTGCGGTATTCATTCAGCACCTTTGCAGCATGCCAACTATTTTAATTTGAATTTAGGTTTTGAAAATCGCAATTTTATGATCACAAAATTAAAATTTCCAGGGAGAATATTTCCTTGTAACTCAATTCACACAAATGTGGAACACCCTAATGCCCATCACGCATTTGTATCTTCATATTTGGATACTTTAATCATAAAATTCTTTTTATAGAACGCAGTTATTTGGATTTTTTCGTTGGTTCAGGAATTGTAAGGGATGTTACGAGTTTTTATATTCGCATCCGCATAAGCCTATTTCGAAGATTTTTGTTGAGATTGACGTAAATAGAAGCGATGTGCGGTCAAAATTTCTAAGACCATGTGCAAATCCTTTGATGTTAGAATTAGGTTAATTTAGGTGTTAGCTACCCTGATAGGGGAAGCACGCTTAGCCTTAGTGAACCCAATTTTTTCGGCAGACCTCCTGCCATCCACTTCCGGCCAGAAATATCTTGCTACTCTGCAAAAGGTGGTGTTCGCCCAACGCTTGCTAAGCTGAGTCGAGGTCCATCCATGCAGGAGTAGACCACAGATGGCCAGCGGAGTCCCAAAGTCCCTACAGTCAACTTCGTCCGGTTCGATTTTACCGATGCGGGCTAAGAAATCCGTTTGACAGTTGCCCGGATTATCACTATGACCAGGGAACCAGATAATTTTGATCATAAACTAGTTTGATGTAATCGGAAGCGAGGTGAAGCAATACCAGACTACACTCGATCGGAATAAAGTTGAACTCAAAGCCTTGGAGCCGCTGGCTATCAGAGTATACGTTTAATTCCCTAGCCATAGTAGTACTGGATAGCATTTCATCCACCGCATCCTTAATCGAAACAACTTCCGGTTGGAGGACGCTGTAGTGATTAGTAAACTTAAACTTATGGTTTCATTTAGCTCTTGACAAAATACCCCCTACCAACCCCACACATTAAACTTACAAAGTTGCTAATATCTCTAAAGAGAGAAGACTTAAGGCTTATGATAGGTATACTAACTGGACAATGGCGTCACATGCTTATAAATTAGGTATCGTCAGTAACAGCGGATTTAGGAAGCGCGGGCTGCAGCAAGAAATGGTTGAGCATGTTCTGGGCTCGCGAGGTCAAGGCTACAACTACTCGGGGCGGCAGAGTTGCCTGATATTGAGGCACCAATTAAGCTAAGTCCTAGTAAACTTCTAGCATTTGCCAAGAGGATGGAACTATTTATAACATACGTACATAAGTCTTGATACCTAATTGAAGTTTTTTCGTCTGGTCGTCTGGAAGTCTGTTAACACATGGACACATTCATTTTAACCGTACTTAACCTATGTGACAGTTTAGTAGGTAGCAACAATGGTTCCTAAGCCCATGATTCAATATAAAAAAATATTTATCAAATCTATTCATAACACTGCAAAATTAAGTCTGAGATTGAAATCTCAAAAAGGCTTTTGTTAAAACTCCTACAATAGGGTAACATTTTTTCTGGAGGTGTATTTACCTACCTTAGTAATAAATGCGAAATATGAGAAAAAGAAAAATCCAAATGCAATCATCAAAATTTCAGCACAGAAATTTATGAAAGAAATGTTCGGCCGATGTTCAAATTTTCAGCCGATGCCGATGCTCTATTCAGCGAAGATTACATCAGATCGTTTATCTGCTAATCAATTATATCTCAGCGATATTTGGAACTGCGGTCATATTCGGATTCGCGGATGTAAAGAATTCCAAATTCGCAACAGTCCTAAATTCAAAGCTCATATGCCTATAAATTAGGCTGGATTGAATCAAAACGGCTAGTCTCATACGACCATCGCGGGTGAATGGAAATTAAAATTTCAATTACTTTTCTCAGTGAAATCTTTGAAAAATACAATTGCTATTTTGTGAAAGTAAACAAAAGAAAAAATGACTGAAAAACGTAATTCGATTAACAAAAGAAGAACTCAAGTCTTTAATTGAAGCCGCTGTCTCTGGTGACAGCAAAGCCACACCAACGACTGTCCAAGCAAAGGGCAGCTTTACCAATTGCACCAGCCGTTTCCGCGGGAAACGCGACCATGAGAGCGTTGAAGAGTTATTACATCCATTGTCACCTATAAGGAAATTGCGGCTATCAGCGATGAGGATGCCCTAAAGGGCTTTCCCTACTGCTCGTGGATAACGCTTCGACCTGGTGGCAAGGAGTGCGCAAAGAAGCACAAACATGGGACGCCGCCATCTCAATGATACGCGAGAATTTCGCACCAAAGAAACCTGCATATCAAATTTACTTGGAACTCTTTGGACGAAAACAGGACGAACACAGCGCCATTGACACTTTTATTTGCAAAAACGTGCGCTACTCGCCCAACTGCCAGAGGACGTCACGATGTGGAGACCGAATTAGACTTAATTTTTGGTCTTTTGCATATAAAATATCGAAAACATATACAGCGGCAAGATGTGCAAACATTCCGCGAGTTACTAGAGAAGGGCCGGATCATAGAATACAACAACTTGGAATTTGAGGCTTCACAATCAGCGCAGGCTCGTGACACTAAACGCCTAAAACGTTGCTCGTTTTGTAATTTCCGAGGACACACATACGACGAATGCCGGAAGCGCAAAAGCGAAATTGAACGAAATAAAGAAGAAGGTAAAAGTAAAGACAAGTCAGAATAAAACAAACTTTGCGTACCATCATCAACATTAGAACGCAGCAGCGACAGCCGAAGGAACTCAATCAGTACCGCCGCATCTTTTTATAATTTGTGATAAAATAATTAACGATAAGTTCATATTGTAAACTAATATCTATTCTGCATTACATAACACAATCAAACGTAGTGTTCGAAGTGCGCTATATGACTCTTAAATCCAGTTGCAAAGTCTGCTTGCGAATCGAAGTAATCATCGCTCTTAGGTGGAGCTCTGATTACTTTAACTGCGAATGGGCATGACTTTGAAGGGAGGAGAAAGTTCATATTGCCATTTCGAACTCGCCAAACATTCCATTCAACCGCAAACACAAACACACGCTGTGCCGAGCACGGCTATAACACACGCTTCTGTAAAACAGGAGCGCGCTCAGTTATACAAGTCAGTAAAGGCTGCATTTTGGATCTACCTCGCTAAGTATTTTGTGAAATTTAGCATCGACCCCAATTACCAAAATATTATCAAGTGTTTCGTGTATTTAGTCTAATGGCAACGTAGAGGCTTGTTAAGAAGTTGAGATCTTTGTAATGATCACAGCAGCTTGACACGAACATACGTTAGAACCAAAAGCCAAAACTCCAGAACAGACTGTGCAGGCGTTTAAGGTGTTGCAATATTGCAGCTCTCTTATCAGCTACTTTTTTGGATAAATTAGCTGACAAAAGAACTAAAATTCAGAAATGCCTGAAACGGCGGGGACGGTCTGGTATGGCGTCGGGCTTTAAATACATTGAACATAAATTATTTGTTTTTGAGATCGAGGCATAAAAAAATGTTTAACGAACTACTCAGGACAGAGGTGAATTCTATAGCTGAACTTAAGACTGACTCAAATTCAGCTACCTTGAGCGCACACGCTGAAACCTCTTAAGTCAAACATTTCGCATTTCACAAAGTCCAATATGCGCATTAGCATTTTCTGAGCTGCTAACCGTTGAATGACTTGCATTTTGGCGTTTGCATTTGAACGGCTCAGAGCGAAACGACGAGCAAATTAAGCAGTGACCTAGTCCATATGCTTGGTACGCTTATCGTGTTTGTTCTGAGCACGTCATTTCAAGGTAGCAAAATTTTGCGTTACATAACGAAATGTTGTACGATATTTTACACTCAAATCACCATGTACTCATATGATGGATACATCACTGCCACTTGTGTTAACACAAGACCTCCCGTGGCGTTTAAGTGTTTCCTGGAGATGCAAAACTGCACGCGAGTGTCATCTATTAACACCAATGCAATGATTTATCCTCATATGTCTACTGGTTGAAAAATGTAGAGCGTAAGTGCAACAATTCAGTATGTAGCACAACACCAACAACATTAACACTATATATAAAGTGCGTCTAGGTCTAGAAAAACGTACAACGATGGCTAAACTCACGCCATTCGTACAGTTGGTACGCTAAACTGACGCACTGCGACTTATCGCCGTGACAGAATTTGGCACACCAACACCTTCACTTACATTTTCCTTGGTCTATGACGCGTCACGACATTCGCTCCGGAAATGCCTTGACAGTCCTAGACCCCCCGTTTCATTTAGCTTCCCATGTACTATTCCCGCATTATTTGATAGCGCCTCCTACTACAATGTAGTTGAGAGCTATCAGCAGCGTCGATCATTTTATCGTTCACCGAATGCGCCATTTACATTTTTCTGGAGGTGCTGGTCCATAGTTCGGTTTCGCTTGATCGACGCTTAAATCGTCACATTTGTGTATGTATACATACATTTTTTGGCATCAAGTAATGCGGGAATTCGCATGGGGGCTATTGAACGGAAAACACTAACTAATCTATCCAATTATCTCAAAAACCCAAACAAAAAACGCTTAAAACAATTAAACCAAGAAACCCAAAACAAACTTGTGGCCTTTTTTTAGAAAAGATAAGAATGTAACACGTAAGTTTCAGGAAATGTGGTTTTTAAATTGGCCTTCGTAGGATGTTGGCGAACTTAAATATCTGTTTGTTTTCTCCCGGATTATCTCATAAAAGGTGCTGTTTCGCCTTTTTGTGACGAGCAATCAGGTAGTGAGCTCCCAGTGACTAAGAGAAAAGAAATATGAAAGTATAATAAAATGGACCACTTAGAATGAGAAGTCGTTTCCGACTTTATATATAATAAAAAAATAATTTTTGAAACATTTTTAATTTGAATCCTTTTGGAACACAATGAATCAGCAAGTTTTATGGATGCTACAAGCTTCTCCACCAATGTACAAGCAATCATGAGATTGATCAGCGACAGTACCGAGCGGTGCTGGAATAGCGGCTAGAAAGTACCAATCCAAAAGATGCCGGATAGGAAACCAGACCTTTCCATCGCAAAATAAGTAAATAATAATCGAAATGTTGATCAAAGGGACGGATTGCAGATATGTCTCTCCAACCGTCCCACATAACAACATCACGCAAACGCCACAAAAAATCGTGCGATTAATCCCTAAAGAGATGGTCTCCGATTGATCTCTTTTGTCTACATTTGGTCTAATTATTGCTTCTATAGTCTTTTTCGAGTACAGTACAGGATTATTCAGTTTGAAATGGTTTTTAAATTATTGTTTTGTTTTAAAATGGGTTACATCGGTGAGTATCATTCTATTACCATCGGGTTAAAAATGCGTACTGTTCCCTATTTGTGTCCTTATTGTACCGAAAGGCACTAGTCTTCAAATGTTCCCATATAGGTACAAAGGGGATTGATCCTATCGTCGATCCCTTTCAGGTATAATGGATACAATTAATATCTTCATAGGACAATGCTCACACAAAGGGAACAGTTCAACTCATATAAAGAGATCAAACTGGCATTGGTAGCATCTCTTTTGCGACTCATCCGGATTCATCCTAGTCTGATCGCTTTTTTGCAGGGCAATTAACTACACACACAGATAAAGAGTCCCACGCTGAGACGCGAATCGGAGACATTGCCTCTCCAATGATACGACTTCTAAAAAGTACCGAAATTAAAAATATAAAAAATTCGTAGAACAATAATAACGATATTTAATAAAAGAGGATAAAAAATTTTAAGTACTACCTTTATATAAATGGACCAAAAGATAGAAGGCAATTTTTCCTTTCCGAAAACAACACCTTATGCGGGGTGCAGACATGTTAAGAGATTTTTAAAATTTGTCTGAAATTTAAAATGATTGCTATCTATCTATCCCCCCTCTCGACGGGCCTGTTTTGTAATAGCCCCCTTAGGAGGGCAGACTTTCAGAGTTTTCAAGAACATTTCGGTACAGAAATGCATGTTATACGAAAGTACGCTCCCACAAGTTGGCTTTCCTGGACAAGCAGTCATAGATAGAATTCTTCAGCATGCGACGCCCTCAGTATTATTTCAATCTTTACGTATTTGAAAATAAAAGCAGTAGTCAAAATATTAATCTTATATCTGAAATTTTCAAAGTCCTATTTATAAAGTATATATTTTACATTTATTTCTTATATTTTAAAATGAAATAAATAATGTGAAATAGAAATGCAGTCTGAAGATATTCCATACATTAACTTATTACCAAATTAAAAATTTTATAAAAAATCTTATTTAACTCCAGTCTTATTTGGATGTTAATATTGATTCAGACAAAAATCACACTTAACCCCAGATGAAGTTTACTGGCGGTGTTTAATGTGGATATTATTCTATCAAACAAACCTTTTCGAAAAGATGACGTACACATATTTAAAAGCTGTGCTAAACAATTTTATATACAATTTTGTAGTACTTTATTAGAGAAAGTAAATTTGAATGATAAAACTTTGTTGTGGGCAACAAGCTTTCAGCAGAAAGTATTTTAAGCGTTGAAACAAATAGTATTGTGCCTTTAGTTATGGGCTTGTTTCCGAAATCTGCATTTGCTAAAATAGAGATATTAATTCTGAATTTAGAGCTTTGGCAGAGCATGAGAGCCTTAAAGAATTCAAGAATTTACATATATGCAGCTTTTGGGAAGAATTAAGATCAGTTAAAAATAACTTAAATGCGTAAATGTTTTCCATATTTAATGAATATTTCAAGGCATATTGTCGTTTCCACATTCATCCACAAACGTAGAAAGTAATATTTTCTATACAAAATTTGATTAAAACTGAGTGTAGAAATATACTTAAAATAAACACAGTTTCGGATTTAATAAAAACTAAAGAGTTGATGAAATAAACTAACAGTAGTTGTCATAATATAGATACGAAAAAAACTTTTTGCCAACTGAGGTATTAAAGAACTCAAAGAAGAAAATTGTTTATGTAGTGATTGAAACATGAGTTGTTAGTATAGATATAAGCGACAATTTATCAACTTTTATACCTGAATCTAAATCTTTTGTACCTAAAATGTTTTTATGAAATGTTTTTGCATTGATGCAGCTGCTATTTTTTTAAATATTGTAACGAATGTTAGCAGCACTGAGCGATGCTATCGTCTCTAAGCCGATGTCTAAGCAGTGACGTGAATGCACATCAATAATTCAATCATCAGGCCTGTTCTGAATTCCGACTCGGAATGAAAAGTAAAACGACATTGATTTCGACTCGGTTTCTATTTGGTGTTCTCAATTCCGATTGTAAAAAATCGATTCGAAGTCGATTTCGAATCGTTTTCATTCCGATTCGGTAACCAGTTTAATCAGCTGTTTTTGTTTATGTGTTTTGGTTTAAGTATCATAAAATTTTATTTTAATTAAAAAATGCCTGCAGATATGGTTTTTGATGCGCAGACGCAAGAATACGTGCTATTGTGCGTGCGAATCGTAAAAATGCGCTGGATCGGAATTCAGAACAGGTCGACTTCATTTCGATCAGCATCGATTTGTTTGCCTAATAGATTTCTTGATAGAAGTTTTTAAAGAAAGATTTATTATGCCAATTTAACTCAAATTTAAACAAAAAATACACACAACTCTTCCAAATAAAATGAAGAATTTAAAAAAAATTATTTGAAAGACAAATATCGCAACATTTGTGTATAATCTGCCAATTAATTTTCATTCCGACTGCTCAGAGGCAATACTTTTCAAACCGATAATTTTTGGTCGGAATCGAAATTGAGAACACCAATCCATTTCGATTCCGAAAAAATTGATCGGAATCGGAATCCAGAACAGGCCTGATTATGTATCTACATAAACGAAACAATAACTGCGTCTACATATATGTACCATGTACGTATACGAGCAGCGGAGCGGCAATGCACAAACACATGCATATATCTTATCTGAGTTGTCACAAGAGAGAGCAATAATTTGTGCACGTAGTTGTGGCTGGCGATTTTGTAGCCGAAACAACTAGTAAGTTCTGGAAATCGAAGAGCCTAGAAGTATGCAGCGTAAACTATAAAAGCGGGGCAAGCGAGTAAGAAGGAATTCAGTTTGAGTTGAGCAATCAATCAGTTATTGATTAAGCACGCGATCTGGCGGCCAATAGTAGAGTTCAAATTTGAATTATCAATCAGTTTGGTTATTAAGCCAGCGAGTAGCAAAGTATAAGTGTTATTGTGAAGTACTTTAATAAAGGCCATTTTTCCATTATTCAATATTGGAGTTATTTATTCAACAGTTTAGTGATTCGAACTTAGCAGAGGATTGCAAATAAGAGGATTTGCAAGTAAATTCGTTACAATTGGTGTCAGAAGAGGAATTGTTGAATAAATTCCAGAGGACAACAAGGACATGGCAAAATTCAGTGAATTGAAGATCCAGCAACTGAAGAAGGAGTTGGACAGCCGTGGATTGAATACAACCGGCAATAAACTCGAACTTCAGGCACGACTACGAGAGGCAATGGAATTAGAGGGAATTAACGTGGAAGAGTATGTCTTTCACCTTGATGGCGAGGAGACAACAAAAATTGAAGAGAAAAACGAAACATCGCAGACAGTTACGAGCACAGACTTGAACATGATATTGGCTGCAATATCTGCACAAACATCGACAGTAGCATCAATGTCGTCGCAATTGGCATCCCAACTGGAAGCGCAGAGACACGAATAACATCGAAGATTGAAGCACAGGAAACACAAATTTCTTCACACTTGAAGAACAGAAGACGTATATGGTATCCCAACTGGAATCGCAGGAAACCCGTATAACATCACAATTGGAAGAACAGAAGACATATTTGGCATCTCAACTGGAAGCGCAAGAGGCACGTATATCTGAAATGTCGGCACAAATTTCGGAACAGGTATCATCGCAGCTCTTTGTGAAACTGGAAGAGCAGGATGCAAAAATTTTACAACTCGAGGACAAAATTGATGCCGAAATAGAAGCGTTAAAAGGTCGTATGGAGCAGTTACAACTAAACCGCCCAGCTGTTTCAGCGAGTAATCCAAAGGTAAAGACACCATCCTTTGACGGTTCTGTTCCTTTTCAGGTCTTTAAGCTACAGTTTGAGAAGACCGCAGCAGTGAACCAATGGAATGCGGAAGATAAAGTTGCTGCACTGTTCGTGGCATTGAAAGGGCCTGCAGCGGAAATTTTACAGACGATTCCAGAGTACGAACGGAACAGTTATGAAACATTGATGGCTGCTGTAGAACGACGTTATGGAAGCGAGCATAGGAAACAGATATCCAAATTGAGTTGCAAAACCGCTACCAAAAAGCAAAGTGAGACATTGCAGGAGTTTGCGTCAGGATATTGAAAGGCTGGCTCATCTTGCAAATGCGGACGCACCCGTGGAATACACTGAAAGGGTAAAAATCCAGAGCTTCATAAATGGCATACGAGATGTGGAAACGAAGCGGGCTACATATGCGAATCCAAAGCTAACGTTTGCTGAAACGGTGTCGCATGCACTGATCTCAGGAAACAGCGTCGCTTTCTGTGTAAGCCAGCGTTTCAAAGCACGCCGTGTGGAAGTAGAAGGCCAGAGTGGGTAGACGCAATATTGGAGGCGCTGAAAGGATCGCAAAAGCGGAGTGAAAAAGTTATCAAGTGCTTCAAATGCGGGAAGTCCGGTCACATTGCACGTCATTGCGATCTTGGTCTTAATAGTTCCAACAATGTGGGTGGGCCGTAAACGCAAAGCTGGAGGAGATGAGCAAGAGCGAGTAAGAGGTAGAGAGCTAGATCCAGCTATTGAATGCCCTGTGATATCTGTGTCGCAAAATTGGTAGAAAATCGAGCAGTCTTACCGTCAGAGGGAATGTGGATGGCAAAGAACGAGTACTGACTGTAGATACGGGCGCATCTCATTCCTTGATCCGATCTGACTTGGTCAACAGGAGAGTAAAACCGTTACCTGGAGCAAAGTTGCGTACGGTCACTGGCGAGTATAACCAAGTTCAGGGAGAAGTGATATGTGAAGTATTGATTGGGAAGGTCATGGTTCTACACAAATTTGTTGTGGCGGAGATTGTTGATGAAGTCATATTGGGAGTGGACTTCTTGGTTGACCATGACATCAAGATCGATATGCAGAGAAGGGTGATGCATTATAAGAACCAGGATGTGCCATTAACTTCAGTTTGGAAAAAGGGTTCAGCAGTAATCGGGTACTGGTGGAGAAGACTCGACGAAGGCCACGAAATTCAAAGGTAAAGGTTGATGGAACAAATGGGCCAAACAAATCAAAACCGAAGGTACCTGTGAGAGAAACGCTGGCATTGAAAAGCCCTAACGGACGTACTAAAACGAAGAAAGAATGCAAGGGTGGTTTCAAGCCAAGGCACACTGCTGTTGTGAAGCGTCGGAACGATACTGATTATGCAAAGCAAATCCGTCCAGCGCAAGCTCTGCGAAGTAGTTCTTCATTGGCCGAGCAACAGAGTGCGAGGGAACGATCCAGGATAATGAGTAGTAAGATGAAACACAGGTACGACAAGGAAAATAATTCGGAAGGTTTCCGGGAGGGAGATTTGGTACTGCTATACAACCCTCACCGGCGGAAAGGTGTTCCATCCAAATATCGGTGCAGTTGGGAAGGCCCGTACAGAGTTGTGAAGACGATCAGTGATGTCATCTGCCGCATACAAGCAATTGGGAAATCACGAAATAGAAGAGTGGTACATTTGGCGATGCTAGCAGCGTTTAGATCGAGAGATTTGTCTGATCGGGACGATCAGACTTAGGTGGAGGGCAGTGTAACGAATGTTAGCAGCACTGAGCGATGCTATCGTCTCTAAGCCGATGCTAAGCAGTGACGTGAATGCACATCAATAATTCAATCATTATGTATCTACATAAACGAAACAATAACTGCGTCTACATATATGTACCATGTACGTATACGAGCAGCGGAGCGTCAATGCACAAACACATGCATATATCTTATCTGAGTTGTCACAAGAGAGAGCAATAATTTGTGCACGTAGTTGTGGCTGGCGATTTTGTAGCCGAAACAAACTAGTAAGTTCTGGAAATCGAAGAGCCTAGAAGTATGCAGCGTAAACTATAAAAGCGGGGCAAGCGAGTAAGAAGGAATTCAGTTTGAGTTGAGCAATCAATCAGTTATTGATTAAGCACGCGATCTGGCGGCCAATAGTAGAGTTCAAATTGATTATCAATCAGTTTGGTTATTAAGCCAGCGAGTAGCAAAGTATAAGTGTTATTGTGAAGTACCGTAATAAAGGCCATTTTTCAATTATTCAATATTGGAGTTATTTATTCAACAGTTTAGCGATACGAACTTAGCAGAGGGTTGCAAATAAGAGGATTTGCAAGTAAATTCGTTACAATATTAATTTTATGTTCTTTACTGGTACTCCAATAAAGAAGTGTTCTTATATATGTACATAATTGTACGCCTTCAATCGATAAACTTCTTTTATTATATTTACTGGAAAAGTATTATACATCAATCATATTTCCCTGATATACTACCTTACTTTGTGTTAGAAAAGTTTCCTGACTAAAAACAGTTTTGAATAAAGAAGCAGTAAATAAAGCTCTAGTTTGGTTCAATTCAAATTCGAAGACTTTTGGTACATTTTTGGATGATTGGTAATTTTTTTCCTCGTTTGGTACAAAATTTAAAAAGTCCATTTATCATCCCTGCTCAGGAGGCTAGCCATGAAGGTATGGCCTAATCTTCTAAATAGTTCGACTTGTCTGTTACGTAGCTCACATTTTTATCAAATATTGCACTTTCACCGAGTGTTTAAACTATATTTCAGGTTTCAAGTGCCTAGATATCCAGGAAGTTAGTTAAAAATCGATTGCAATATTTCGAATTTAAAATTAGTTTTCTCAATATCTCGATCTATGCGCCAACTAGCGGATTTTTTTTGATAAAATATTGCATTGTCACCGAGTTCTGACCCACGGCCTAAGCTTCAAGTCTCTAGCTCACCGCAAGTTGCTCAAAATCGATCGCAAGATTCCCCTCGTTTTTCAGGGATTTGTAGTTATCTCAATTAGCACGCTACCTAGCGGAACTTTGTTTTCTATAAATTGTATTGTCACCGGTCTCGAACTATGTGCTAAGCTACAAGTCTCTAAGTAACCGGGAAGTTACTTAAAACGAACAGAAAGATTCCCAAATTAAATTATTTTCCTAATATCTCGATCCATGCGGCACCTAGCGGAATTTTTTTGATTAAAATATTGCATTCTGACCGGATTCTGACTTACGGTTCAAGTTTCATATCTCCAGCTCACCGGGAAGTTACTCAAAATCGTTGCAAAATTCGCCCTTTTTCAAGATTTGTAGTTATATCACTTAGCGCGCCACCTAGCGGAATTTGTTGTAAATTGTATTGTCACCAAGCCTCGAACTGTGCGCCAAGTTTCAAGTCTCTAGGTCACCGGGAAGTTAGTTAAAAATGGATTGAAAATTTCCAAATCAAAATTGATTTTCTTAATATCTCGATGCATGAGCCACCTAGCGAAATTTTTTTGGTCAAATATTGCATTGTCACCAGGTCCTGACTCACAGCCCAAGTTTGAAGTCTCTAGCTCACTGGGAAGTTACTAAAAATCGATCGCAAATTCCCTGCGTTTTTTCAGGGATTTTCGTTTATCTCTATTCTTCTGCCACCTGGCGGCATCTTGTTTCTACGAATTGTAGTGCCATCGACTCGCAATCCATGTGCTAAATTTCAGTCTCTGGATCACCGAGAAGTTAGTTAAAAGTCGGTCGCAAAATTTCCATTTTAAAATTAATTTTCTGTATATCTCGATCCGTGCGCCACCTAGCGGAATTTTTTTCACTTGCATTTTAATGTCTTACTATGTTCTAAGTACCACGCATCTAGCTCAACGGGAAGTTACCGAAAAAGATTTTTTCCGCGGGTAAAAATCCTATGGAAATGAGGGGACAAATTGAAAGGGACTTAATATAAAGGTATAATAATAAAAAATAAAAAAATTTCAATAAATAAGAAAGATTTATAAATAACTAGCACGGTACCTGGCGTTGCACGGGTTAGGCAGATACTAATCTAAATAAGAGGTGTATTTTAACGCATCCTTTCCGTTACTCAAAGTCAAGCAATCGTATATAAGATTTTATTGATCTTCTTCAAATGTATCTCCCATTTTCTCCTTCTTACCCCCTTATAATTTCATTATCTCTCCCTCTTCTTTTTTTACACGCTTTACCATTCTCCTTCTTTTTTCTTAGATCCCTCATTCCTCTAATTTATCATTCTTTTCTTTATTTCTCAGATTTTGTTTTGTCACACACACTCATACTCAAATCTCATAACTTAATCAAAATATTTTAGCTGCACATTTTGTCTATCATCTCATATATACAGCTATTTTTACAATGGAATGCTTAAATTTATAAAAACTCTTAATCACTCAATACAATCGCTTTTTCCTTTTTGTGAATTCAATGCTAAACAAAAGTTCTGCACTTACGTACGTACATGGCGTATAAGTAACTTTTGCAGACATACAAGATTTATCGCACCTCCCAGTGGCGCACGTGAAATTGAAAAAAAAGTAAATTTAAATTAAACATTTTTAGTTCTGAAATATGAAAAACCTTCGTCTTCATCGAAGGAACCTATCGCCAAAATTTGGTGATAATTGAAGTGTGGGAAGGAAATACATTTCCATAGGGAACACCACCACACACACACAGAATTTGATTTTTATATATTTAGATACGTACATATACAGATAATAAAAAGGAAAATAAAAAAGGACGTGTGGCACTCGGGGACTGCCGCGGTAAAGCTATTGCATATTATAAACTTATGCAATTATAATATTTATGCAACATTTTGTTTTCTTTGATATTCATTCAAGTTTTGTCTTTGATATTAATTCAAGTTACACTTTTTAACTTTAACTTTAACTTTAACTTAACTTCTAACTTTAACTTTACTTTAACTTTAACTTTAATACTTTAACTTCAACTTTAACTTTAACTTTAAATTTAACTTTAACTTTACTTTTACTTTAACTTTAAATTTAACTTTAACTTTAAATTTGACTTTATCTTAAACTTTACCTTTACTTTGACTTTAACCTTATCTTTAACTTTAACCTTAACTTTAACTTTAACTTTAACTTTAATTTTAACTTTAACTTTACTTTCACTTCACTTTAACATTCACTTTAACTTTAACTTTAACTTTAACTTTTGACTTTAACTTTACCTTTAACTTTACTTAACTTAAATTGACTTTATCTAAACTTTAACTTTAACTTTGACTTTAACCTTAACTTATACTTTAACTTAACTTAAACTTTAGCTTTAAACTTTAACTTTAATTTTAAACTTTAGCTTTAACTTTACTTTAACTTTAACCATTAACTTTAACTTTAACTTAACTTTACTTAACTTTAACTTTAACTTAACTTTACTTTTACCATTACTTTACTTTAACTTTAAATTGACTTTATCTAAACTTTAACTTTAACTTAACTTTAACTTTAACTTTATGATAGAGATGCAATTTTATGTATTTGGCCTGTTGCTACACCGAACCTTTTTCGAACCTTTTTGACAAAATTCGTTACGGTTTTTTTTATTTAGTCGCCAAGCCCGCGATAAAATCTATGCAATAGCTTAAAAACTTTAAGCATTTCCTTTATATAAATGGACAAAATCAGCGAAAAATGTTTCCTTATATAAAGACATATTC